>WKFP01013682.1:599159-638672 GCA_011057875.1 Pterocles orientalis
TTTTTTTTTTTTTTTACTTCCCCCCCCCCCCGCCCCCCAAGAACCACAACACTGCATTTTATTATGAATTTGCCAGTACCTGTGAAAGACCAAGTTTATTTACACTGGAATTTGATGGGAGAATGGAGCACCTACTCAGCAACTGCCAAGTCATGATTTACTAAGCAGAGTCAAGGTTAGACCCAGATGCCAATAAAGATTCATTAACTATGAAATACAACACCAGCAGTGTCTTTGTAATGACCTGAACGCTAATTTTGGCTCAGTACTTGAATTCCCCAATGAAAGAAAGGCAAAGGGGAACAATTTAACAGCTTTTAACCACAAATGCGATAACGTGTAGAATATTTGAAAATATATTGGGAGCTATATAAAAGTGAGAGTAGGCAAGTCACATACAACGTTGCAAATTAACAGTGTTTCCTTAGACTTTATTTATTATAGTGCAAAGAATGACTCATTTTCATCGTTATTTTAATGTTATTACGATTACTGCACCAAAACAATACATTAAAATGATTTGCATCATCTATTTCATATACCATGCTGTACCAGAAAACTAAAACACTTACCTAACACAACAGCACCTAAAGAAAGGAATAAAATTAATGCATAATTTTTGTATTCTCAACTCTTCATAAATAAATAGCATGAGAAATAATGAGCTCATAGAAAAGGAAGGTTGGATTTTCAAAAGAAGCAGAATTGTGTGGGAAGAAATACTGAGGTTGATATGCTCTTTTTAAAAGAAAATAAAAATAAATTAAACGAAACAATGAAAAAGAAACCTTACAAAGTTGATAGATTAATAGCTTTGTGTTTTTATTAAACTTTATAGGCTGCTTTCATGCCAATAGGCTACACTTGCTTGTCTCCCAAGAAGCATTATAAGCAACCAGTAGTGAAATCCGACTGAAAGAAATCCCATCCTGGATAAAATTTTATGTTCTTTTTGTTTAGACTGAAATAAATTTTCAGCCCACTTTAGATTGCAGTGCAATTAATTTCTGGAGTAACAATCACCATACCACTTTCTCATTTCACTTTTTAAAGCAGTAGTGCTTTATGACACAAATAAGGGAAACCAAATAACAGACAAATAACCAAATTTGTAATAGATAATGAAGCCTTTTCTCCTCCAGAACACTTCCTTAAATTCAGCCCCATTAGCAATAATTCCAAGTTACCATTGCAGGCTGGACAAAATCCCCTGTGAAATGAGTTTCTGGTTCTAATAATTTCTGACTGGACAAACAGCTGTATCACAGTCAGTACGAGTTGGTAAATATGTGAGCTCTGGCAGACTGAATGCAGAGGATTAACTAGGCTTTGATACTTAATTATTCTTGTCACCATACATAAAGATCATAACTAAATCCAGTCACATTTACAGTCTGAAAAGATGTTTTCCTTGTTACTGGCATTAATAATGACATGCAAAATATTTTACATTATTTAAAGAAAAAAACCTTTTTGTTGTTGTGGAGGGGGATGCAAGGGGCCAGATGCTTTCTGTGCTGGAGCTTTAAACCAGCTTCTACAGGACTGCAATCAGTGAATGTCTGAGAGTTTATTTTAGCCTTTAACTGCCTTGGAAGACTTTTACTCCAACAAACCAAAATTAACCTAAAGCTTAAAGCTTATGATTTTCATTATCCTATGTCCTTGCCTCTTCACAGTGGCATTTATATGCTGTGCAAGAAGAAATAAAGTATATTATCAACTACATCAGTACCCACAAGGATTCCAACCTTGTAAGATTTGCACAAACAGCACAGATTTGTCTTGTATGCCAGTGAAACATATGTAGGTACGCAGCATGGAGCTCCTGTCACAGGACTGGCACTAAATTCTCCTTGAAGAAGGAGCCCAACATTTATGGCTACTTGTAAATTCAATGTCTTTGTTTGAATTCTGGAACAACGTTGCAGAGTTTATATTTACATCTGGAACGTTGTGCGTTCTCCTGAGTCTGTGCTCCACAACATAACCAGAATAATGTAAGAGCTACTGTCATTATGACATGAAGCACTACCTGACACCACAATTCTTAACTTTTCTACTATAAAACTATATAAAACTTCATTTAATCATGCATAATACATGAAAGGCTTCTAATTTTGACTTAGCTCTGCCATTTTAGATCAAATATTATAGTTACATCATCCAGAAAACCTAGAGTTTGTGTTGACTACATCCTAATGCCCTTTAAAACAGGAAATCCTCAGCAGGAGCAGCTGCAATTTTGCAGCTACAGAAGATAAGATTTCTCCTATAACTGCCGTGCACTCTAATGAAGTACCAGCACTAAAAACACGTATGCCTACAGACTGACTCAATAATATGTTATATTAAAATGTTTTAGGAACATGTAATATAGAAGCCATTATTTTGTATTTTACTTTTTAAACACTTCTAAACTACACTCTATTTCTTTGTTGGTCCTGTAGTAAAACCATATTCTTTTCTGTGCCGTCATCTGATTGTGTCATCAGGGGGCATGCTGAGACAACTACAGTTTTTCACCTGTTTCACTCTAGTACTCCAAGACATGTGCAGAAAGAAGAGTCCTGCAAAACTCTGTCTGGGTTATACCTGCATGATAAAAACTGACTTTCAAATCTAGCCATTAGCATTTAAACATATTCTAATAAAATCCTCTCTTCCTCCTTCAGTCCCTAGACCATATAATTCTTAATCTTTCTTCATAAAAAGTTACTTGGTTCACCAAGACTTTTCAGACATGATGTAGTGCAACTGTTAAGTAATTGATGTTTAAAGTTGTGTTTCAATATATTCAGAATGCAAAAACAAATTAAGATAATCCAGCTCTAGACACAGGGAACTGCTAGAACCATTCCCAAATTCATGATGGCTTTTTCAGAGGACCGAATAATCAGAAAAGCTAATTCTACCAAACTAAACCAAACCAAACCACTATGTCTTAGTCTTAAGTATTTCATATAAGAAATACTGAAAATCTAAGTATCTTCAGCTACAGTTTATTAGCTTAACTGGTTTCATTTCAATCATCATTTCTAGCATTCTGAAAGGGTAGAAGCCTTCTTTTCAAATCCTTATCTTCAAAATAAATACCTCATTTATAGACAAAACACATCTTATGACTTTTCCATCTCTTTCATTGTTATTGACAGCTGTAAGTTCTATTTGTCTTGATTTCTTCACAGAAAAAGTACCTGTCCTGCAAACTCATGCACCGAAAGCAACATGCCTACAGTTACTGTTTCTTTAGCAAACAGTGCACTCAGACAAGTATCACAAGAGAAATGAAAAGTCTTCCTGGAATTTTACCTCAGGGTAATCACAAAATAATACTTGTGTGTTCTCCTTATCTGTTCACGATAACCACATAATTCTAATAGGGTGTGTTATATTCGTAAATACAATGTACACCTGAAAGATAAAATAAGAAAGTCAATGCTGATTTCATTAGATTTACAATGGCAAAGATAAATAACTGGTCTAATTATATGAGAAAGGAAAAAGTACACCACTGTAGTTTTAAAATATCTAAGGAGCAAGGTAGTGGGTGAACAGATTAAAAGGTAAAACAAAGCATCACATGATGAGCACCCCACCAGGGCAGGCAAGGCAGACTTCAGCATCATTAAGAAAAAAATAGTTTACAGAGGACTTAAGATAAACAAGGAAGAAAATCAACAAGTAGACCAAAATTGAAACATCCAATAAAACATTAGAAAAGCAAGAGAAGTTCTTCAACAAGCAGAAAGTTTGTTGGCAGGGAAGCAGCCAGACCACAAAGGATCTGAGAAGAAAGTGGCAGCCAGTACTGGTACAGCATGAAACAAGTGAATTAATTGCCTTTAGAGTTCAGTGCAAAAGCCACACAAAACAGTGATCAGGAATTTATTCCTATTATTATTTTTTAATGAGAACACATGCTTAAAAAATAGAGGGAAGAACCAAGGCAATTAAATCATTACTATGAAACTCCAAAACCAAGAGTTACAAGAGTTCCCAGCTGAAGGAAGTCTTTCAAGGCACTGATAACTTCTTTGGTGCAGACTGTCACTCGGAATAGCCTAAAATAATTAACTAATCTCCATTTCCACAGCTTCCCAAGTACATACACTATCTTCCTTAGTCATGAAAAATGACAAGCAATCCTGTGAAGCGTTTATGTGATATATCACATTACAGTAATCAGGAGAGAAACCTAGTAGCAAAACGTATTTCTACCAGTTAATTGTGTCCTCAAATGGAGAACAGGGTACGGGAGAAAAGTTCAAAATTACCACCTGAAGCCAGGAACAGAATGTAAGATACTGCTGGTATTCTCTCAGAGATGGAGATCTGGTTGAAACAGGCGAACAATATTTTATTATAATTACAGGACAAACACACCTCTCTTTCTTCTGCTCACATCCATCAACATGCATGGTACGACATGTAGCAAAGCTGAGCTTCAACATCCAAAGTGAAGACAGAAAAAGTACCCCAAAGACCTCAGACTACTGTAATCCCAAGGCAGCTCTCTGTTTTTATGTTTTCATATTTCTTGTTGATCTAGGTTTGAGGAACTTTTTCTTCACTCTTGTCATGCAGTGCCCTGAGTCTCCGCTGAACATTGCTTTGGGTTTGTACAAAGCAGCCCCACCAGAGCCATCTGCATGGTTCACCTCTCTCTCTGAGCAGAAAAGTCAAAGCTGAAGATTCAGCATGTGGTTGTGTCTGACACCATATCACACTGATCTGAGCCCAGAAAACGTGATGATGAATGAGGAGAAGACAAAAGCCAGAAACATGCAGCATTTTGTAAAATAAAATGGAATTTTTTAGTTAAAGATTATACCAGCTCCCAAAGATCTGTATCATAAGCTCAGCAAACCACTCAGTCTTTCAAAAGCACAGCACGCATCTAATAACTTTTTAAGTTCAGCTCTTCAAGATATTTACAGAATCACAGCAATGAGTTTGTGCCACACCATATAGTGTCAGCACATAAGAGACAAGAGAAAGACAGCTCCAAACCTCTCTCCAGCAGTGGTCAGCAGTGCATGCTGAAGAACAGCACTTAAGAAAAGGCTTATGGCAATCAGTGTTTTATGGGCTTCTTGTGTTAAAGGTTGTCCATCAGTATATCAATTAGCCACCCACTGGCTCATCTTTTCTGAATTTATCCAATTCCTTATCGAACTTCAGTCAAATATAAACATCAAGAGAGGTTACCAATTTAATTTCTAGATCATGAGCATTAAATTATCTAAAAGCAAAAGGAAAATAACTACTCCCATTTCTATAATGATTCACAGTGACATTTAAAAGAAAATTGCTTAATTCACAAATCAAGGCAGTATTTCCATTTTCATATGTCAAAAATATTTGCATTACAATAATTTAGTCTTCTTATACCCATCAAAAAATAACACTGTAGCAATATTTTTCAAGTGTAAAAAAGTAAAACTGCATAAATATCCATAAATATAACACAATTAAGATAAATGCAAAATTAATTACTCTAGAATTACTAACTTACTGGCACATTTACAAAGTGCTAAATTACCATCTCACCACAAGATATGGGAAATGAGTGATAAAAATATGATTTTCCTGACAAAACCCATTTTTTTCCATATGATGAAAAATTACAATATAAATGAAACTTTTTTAATGACCAATTTTATTCTAGTCTGCTCAGTGTGTTAGGGACAAAATCCTCTCGTGCTGTCTTAAAGGGTACCAAAAGCAAAAGCCCACTGTTGAAACAAAGCGAGGTATAAACTAGCAAATAAAGATGTCTGCTAGTGTTATCCCTTAAAGCATTCCCTGCATGTGCCAAATATTGAATACTTGAAGTGGTTTTAAATACTGTCTTATCCTTAAACATAAGAATTAATGAATTAACCTAATATTCTGCAAATTTTTTTTGACAGGTATAAAAAGTTTTCTTGTAATCCTTTCAGGGAGGTTGCAGCATATAGCCAATGCTGTGATAAAATTGGGAAGGGTGATGCGAAGATGTGTGAATTCTCTAAGTTCAGTCTAAGTGCATTTTGCTGCAGCATAGCTTGCTTCTCCAATTCCAGCTCATTTTTAAAACAAATCAAAGCAGTGATTTCCTTTTTTTCTTGTGTATAATGTTTTTGGTGCATTTTTTCATGGCACTGAAATGACCTATCAGAAATACAGGGCACGAGATTTTTCTATAATATAGTGTTTCTGTTGTGCGTTATGCCACAATGATTGCTATAATTTAAAACAAAAACCAGATTCATCAATAAGACTTCAATTTATAGTACTAGTTTGAATGGTTTCTTTCTTCCATGAAACACCTTTTTTGTCGTGATTTATTCAGTTTGTCCTCCTGAAGTACTTGCACAGCATCGCCAGAAGCAATCATCAAGATATGCTGTGCTAGATTGAAGGACAGAGAAATGTGTTTGATCCAAGAATACCTAGCTGTATCTATTGATATGGACAGTAAAATAAGTTATGAAGTGTTTTCTATAATTTATTGTTTGTTCCCTTCAGTGTAACTAATTTTAAAACATACACCAAAGCAAATGTGGCATAGTTACATGGTACTGAAATCAAGAAGTTGCACTAAATGCCTGCACTGTTGTTACACTACTACTATTGCTACAGCACCAAACAGCACAACGCTTAAGAAGGACTTAGCAAATTAAACATCACAGGGTGGGAGGAGCAGAAGCGGGACATTGGTTTTTGTGGTATTTTAATACTGGAAGGAAGAATATTATGTAGCTCTGTTCAAATTCTATCTCAGAAAAGCAATCTCAAGCACAGGTGTCGGGCTCTGTCCTTGCTCTGACACAAAGGCACTGCAGCACTGCTTCACAGAGCTCTGGTCCTCTGCTTTTCTTTTCACAAATCCAAATTCTACAACGCAAATGTTTTAAGATCCTTTTGCCTCTGTACACGGAAAGAATTGTTTTGACGTTGTCATGAAACCCCATGTTCAAAGTCCATCTTTAGAAGCAATTTGAAATCTGTTAACATGTTATTTTTTAGCACGTTTTAATCCATTGGGAAAACTGATAAACAGCAAGGCTATGTTTTAGTCGGATTCTTTCCACCCCTCAAGCTGGTAGGTTCTCCAGTGTCAAAGCTTGAACCACCAGCAGATTTTCTGCACTATGAGATTCAAGCTAATTTATACAGTTCTACTGCATAAATCTATAAAGTATAATTCTATTCAAATAAGAAGATAAAAGTATCTATAGTGTCCAGGGAGGAAAAAAAAATGCAATGAGGCAGAATAACTTTTGAACCAGTAAACAAAAATCCCAAAGGTGAGAACATAAGTGCTGACCAGCACTGCGTACATTCAGAACACATATCCAGCTGTTAGAGAGGATATAACAAGCAAACTAAATGAAGTATTTCAGATTAAGCAGGCATCTTCCTATCTAATTACACTGAAGCTAAATGAACTCAAGACAGGTGGGAGTGAAGAGGATAAATGGGATATTTGCCCTCAGTTACCTGTGGAGGAGGCTCTTCTCTCGCAATGGTGCTCCAGTGGCAGTTTAGGCTAAGCTAACAGACCTGACCTAACACAATACTGGCTGGAAGCTCTATCACAAATAAAAGGCAGAGAGAAAAGCTAAAGTTCTAAAAAAACCCACTAACAAACTCTCTTTACAGCTCTTTTCATTCAAAAGCTTCTGAGGCTGTAAGAGCTACTGTGGAGGAAGACTTGCAGCCGTTTGGGGTGGATGCAGGACTGAACACCGCAAACTGCCAAACTGGTTTGGCACAAGTTTATTTCTAGCTCACAGTCATCTTTTGTGCAAACAGTTTGAAAACCAGCACTTGGGACCTGATGTACCTCCTGACCCAAGAGCAGGGTGAGGCAGGATAACTGGCCAGCTCCACGTATTTGGGAGGCAAGTGACAAGCTGCAGGGGGCTGCAGAAGCAGCAGTTCCCCGGGGCACACTGCAACAAGCCAGGAGGCACACTTCAAAAACTTCATAGAGTCAGGGCTATACCATTTTGTTCATTTCTCAAAATGAAGAATCACTCAGAGATGATAGTCTCACTCCTACTCAAAATACTGATAAATGACCATTCATTAGATGCCTCCACAAAAGCTATTAACGGGCTCCTCCTCACTACGGCTCCTAGCGCTCCCTCACGCTCCACAGACCCAAAAGAGGAGTTTAGCACTGTTCCTGTAACAAAAAAAAGGAGGCAGCAGCTCTGTACAAATGCGGGTTATACCAAATTTAAGATGATACCTTTTTCATTATCAAAGCATTAAATTGGATGTAGGTAAGGTTTCAGCAATCAGGCTCATGTTACATGAACAGCAAACAAGCTATGGTGCATCTTCTCAAGAGAATAAAGAAGTCAATTTATAAGTACCAGTAAACACTCTAAAAGTGAGCTGATCAAACATTTTTCATCAATTTTTAATTACATAAAATAACAGTATTTATAAAACTTGAGGATAATTTTTATCGTTCCAAAAACAGATTTAATAATATGTATACAGAAACATAGAATGGTTTGGGTTGGAAGGGATCTTAGAGATCATTCAGTTCCAACCCCCCTGCTATGGGCATGGACACCTCCCACTAGCCCATGTTGCTAGTATGATATGAATATTTCACAATATGAAATAAGAATTATAATCGAACAGGTGACAGCTGTGCAAGGGGAATCAAACTTTCACTATAATACATTAGTATTTGAAGTGACTAGTTTAAAATCACGCATTGAACAGCACGTTGGACAATATGGCTATTTTTGTTAAAATAATTAATGTTAATGTAAAATATTAAAATGTGTTAATACCCTAAAACAGTGATAAGAAAGGATACATGAGGCTAAATTATTCTACTTCACTCTTCCGAAACTAATTTACTGTTTTCTTCCTGTTGTGTAGAAAGACATTTTATGTTGTTGATGGAAAAGACTGAATGTTATGTACTTTTGCAATGAAGTCTAGTACAAGGACTATTCTGTGAAGTGGCTGGTTTGATTTTTCTCTCTGCCTGTATTTTCAGATAAGTGTTCTATATTTGAATGCACTATCTTTAAGTACTTTTAACTTCTTTTCTCGGCACTGAAGATTAAACTATCATCTCCAGCAGCAAACGCTTTTAGGATTTCTCTACAAGTCTTTATTTTCTCCCTTTTATCTTAAGAGTATTTTTTCCTTTTTTCTAAACTTGAACTTCCAAAATAAATTAACTAAATTTCCTAAGACTGGCTAGACTGTGTGGGCTTTTTTTTTTTTCAATCATACAAACCTGTCAGAGTTCTAGAGACAGCCTAAATTCAAAGTATAATTCAAGTTGCTTCATTTTTTGTAGATATTTATTTCAAGCTGTACCAAGACAATTAAAGCTCCAAATTTGCAGAGCCATAAAAACATGCATTTAGGAAACAGTTGATCCTAGATACTGCACATACTAGGTTAAATACATACCTCTCTGAAAATCTTCACAAATATGTGAACCCCTGAACCTCCTAAATGGGACCAAGTTCATTTTCTGTATTAAAGTTTTCTTTAATACATATGAGTACTTATAGACCAGAATGACAAAATTCATTCCGAGCATAGAAATAAAGGTTGATTTTGATCTAATTAAAGTTTTTGCAGTGAAGACTTTCCTGAACTGTTAAAAACCAAATTATTAAGTAACAGATGAAAGATGTCCCTGATGTTTTTGCTGGTTTTCTTTTCATTCAGTGGAAGTTAAACACTGAGAAACTCAAAGGATGGGAAAAAGCAACTTAGTTTTGAAGGTTTTGCTCCCCCACCCTACCTATTTAAAGAATAGCTGCCTGTAGACTCAGCTAACCTGGATTTTAGGACATATAAGAGTTAGATTAAGATTTAATCAACTTGGGCTCCCTGCTATGATTCAGACAAAATCACTAACTCCCATTAAACCTATCTATTCCGCTGCACAGGTAGTACAGGTACAAGATAAACTGATTGTACCTTTTCCCTTCATTTCTTTTGTTCACCAGCAACATGCCCCGAGGACAGTCTGAGCCCTCATATTGAAGATATGTGACAGGAATGCAGGCTAAGGAGAAGAGAAGCCCACCTACTCTCCAACAAAAAGAAACTTTTTTTTTTCCCCTTTCAGAATTCACAGCAGTATCTGTTTACAAATACACACGTTCTTGGGAAACTCGAACTAAAAAGCAAAGAAGTAATAAGTGATCCAGCTGATCTCCACTAGAATAGGTTTGCTAATATTTCACTTACCAAAGATCCTAATTTCTACACATTTGGCAAAAGCAACCCTTAAGTCCAATGGCAATAAACAAGAAAAATATTTGCTGCGCCTTTAAATATTCTTCAAATTATGACTATCAAGGTTATGTATTATACTACTGAATAACCCCACTGTCGGTGGATTGCTAACTGTCAGCTCATTTTCCAGTGGAGTCTAATTTGCCAAAAAGTAAATAAAGCTCTTAATGCTTTTAGAACAGAAAATCATCACTTACATATGAAGGAGACCAATAGAACTACGAGCAAAATTCAAACGATACCAAAAGTAACTAGCAACAATTACGATTAAAATACCAAATGTGAATACAAAAATGTTGCTGAAAACCTTTAATTTGTTGGCAGTAATTAACACAATGTAGCCATCTCTCCTTTATTCATTATGTCTTTTTTCTGTCATTTTAAACTATTTATAGTGACACTGGGTTGATTCACCATTATTTCCTTCCACCCACAACCACTTATATTTTTTTCCTCTAGTAATTTTATAAGCTTGATGGTATTTTTTTCTTTCTGCATTTCCATCTGCTGATCAAAACCAGCATGCCTTACTATATTAAAAAAAAAAACAACAAAAAAACAACCCAAAACCAGGGGTCAGAACAGCACCCATTAAGCAGCACAGTTTTAAAGTGTGCATGCTGATATCCATTTTTCTTCCTTCTAATTCTGCAAATGCCAATTACCTCAATGAGAGAACAGAGTGGATAGTGAAAAAGTGTTTATTCTACATTTAGAAACAGTGAGCCAAGCAAAGTAATAAGTTTTGACATTTAAGACCTTTCTATCTTCTATTATATAAATATGAAATATGAACGATTATCTGCTACTCTTCTCAAGAACGCCATTCCCCATCTAGCCTTGATCAAAGTGATAGAAAATCAGAATAAAAATACAGTGTAATAAAATACGCAGTGGATATTGAAGACAGTGTACATCTGAAACGGACTCAAAAATATCAGTTCAAAATTCACCTGGAATATTCCTTCACTGTGGGAAGTAAATATTTTTCAACTTCTAAAGTCAACAAAAGTACAATCTAAATACTAAATCCCACCATGCAGAAATGTTCTATTCCCCAATAAATGCTTTTAATTGGCATAATAACATAGCAGTGACAACTTCAACTTCCCTGATTTAACCATGTCTACAAAAATTCTCCAGTATGCAGGAAAGTAAACTGGAGATTACATTCTAGCAGTTCTTAATTCACAGATCATATATTAAGAAACAAAAGGTAGAAAATTATGTAGATGACTTATTTTAAAATCCTATTTAAAACCATAGTGGAAGGAATACCAGACTATTTTATACATAATGATGTCTGCACCAGAGACACCTGGCTATAAGAAAATAGACTACACAATGGACCCAGGACACTGGCAATGTCTTGTAGCAACTACATTTGATATATTCAATCTTTGACATAAAAGTAAGATAATTACACTGCTGGGACGTGTTTTGAGCTGTAAGGTGCACAGAAGATCCAAGGTTTTGCAGATCCTATGAATGTTTAGACAATATGTTTTCCCATGAGCAGCTTGATAACCTGCTCAGATGACCCTGCAGGTTAATACTTCCACTTAGGGTTAAATGTTCCTTCAATATAGTGCGTCAAATTTACTTTCAACACAATATCTTTATCTAAGCCAGACTTTTAAACTTAACAGAGTAAAAATGTTATTTTATCTAATTCAATAGATATACTCTTCCTATATTCAGAACTATGTCTGTTTTGGTCACAGACACACACATACAAAACCAAAACACAATTCCAACGTATTAAGAACAGAGATCTAAGACTATTCCACAGAAAGGTGCATTTCTTTGTTTTTTTTTATTATTTCATTTTTAATCCTATATCAGGTCCCCATTTTCCATATAACATCACTATATTTTTTGTCTCTACCCTTCATCCATGAAATAAACTTCCCATAGTTTATTCAGGTCCCTTCTACAACACCCCTAGCACTGTGTTCTCCAGTCCCTTCTCATGACCGAGTTTTCTTTTCTCTGCCTTTCATCAGTGAGGATATAGACTCTCTGCCCTGTATCCAGTCCCCAATTCTGAGGACACTTGCAGGCATTTAACCACTGGCAAAGGTGACAATAGGTTCAGAAGTAAATGGGGGGGAAGGAAAGCAGTCAACAACCTCAATCAAAGAACTTGACAAAAATTATCCACTCTAAGAAGAAAAGCAGCCTCCCAAAAGATTATACAAATACTTCCTTATCAATGAGAACATGTGAAATAATGACACCTTTCTAAAACCTGAGTTTTATTTAGTTTGCTTTCTGTGACTACACTCTTGTATGAGCTCAGTGACATCAACTGGAAGCAGGAATCTCAACGGGGATGACTGCAATAACTCCTGGAATGGAAAGGTGTTTAAACAGTGGATAAGAAATCAGTCTACTTAAGCACCTACTTTCAAAATCCAGTTCTAAATTCCACCCTCAGCCAACCAGAAGACAAAAACTACCTTCTGTAGGAATGTGTCTGATCAGATGGGGAAGAACTTACCATTAACTTGCACACCAAAAATCAGTTAAATTCCAAACACATGCAAGAAAACAGTAAAGTACTTCTGGGTCGTTTGTAAAGAAAAGCTATGTTCACTGACTACAATACCGAATGTGACTTCTTTACTGAGCTTCCATAGACAAGTCTATTTGGAGCACTGCAAAATATTCCTATGGAGAAAGAAACTTCCTCTGTTTAGGACCTTTCACCCTCAGTTTTGGATTACTTTCCACGATCTCTGTGTTCATCCAGACAAGTACACATAGTTTAATATTCTGCTTACCTATATATGTACATATATATGCAAAAAATAGTAAATTGCATTTGATATTACACATACAAACCCCAAACTACATGTGTATAAAGATATGTACCCACACATATATACATCCACATACTAGAATGTCAACCAGATATGCATACGAATAAGCACAAACATTTCTAACACATAAATTGCACTTTTTTTTAACTGTGCATAAACAATATCATCCCAATAGTATCTGAAAACAGTTTAGACTGGTGTAAAAATTCATCGGTGGAAAAAAAAATCCACTCCTCTTCATTGCAAATGTTTGTTAAATGTAAATGCTGCTATTTTACTCCTTGGAAGAATGTTTGCCTGCATGTGGAATTTCATGATAAAAAGCTTTAAAGTCCCAGGTTTCTCTAGATAAAACCCACTGGCTTAGCGATGCATGAATGCATTGAAATTGAATTACTGTACAACAGCAATTGCTTTTCACAGTACAGTTATAATGAGAATCAGCTTCACAATAAACACCAGGTAGCTACAGTAGGAAAAAGTTAATAAAAAAGAAATCTCTTTGCATTTTCTGCTGCAGCAATGGTAGTTGCCTTAAAGAAACATAATCTTTAACACTTGATTTGCCATCTTACAAGTAAATCAACAATCATTTTTTACAGGATTCTCTTTACTTACAAAGAAACACTAATGAAAATAGAAATTTAACCACATAACTGAAGTTTTAATAATAGATTCTGAATATTCCATAGTAATTTATCTTTCATTTTGCTTTCTTTTACAATTCCCTCTGTCTTCCTTTGATTTTTTTTTTCCCATTACACTATTAACTAGGAAAAATAAAAGCAGCAAATGAACAGTTTTAATTCCACCTGTTTTTCACTATTAAGTTTGTTACGGTAGTCATTTGTTGCTAATGATTATTTCATCATGCTCTATTCCTCTTCAGTTTCAAAAACAAAAAATCACAGCTAACTTGAAGACTGACCAAGCACATTTCCTGTGTGTGAAATCACTGAAAGTCCAGGAAAAGCAGCTGAAGCAATACCATAATTGACGCAAGGCTCTCAAAGGGATTATTTGGGTTTGGCTGTACAACTAAACCGAAGGCTGAACAACGCAGAAAATATTTCAACTTATGCCGCCTTATGGGCAATAAGATTTTTCCCAACTTGAATGTCATAGTCTTAAAGGCAAATGGATACATCTGCATTTGTCACAGCTAGAAACAAAGCATCAGCGACACTGACTCAAAACCACCCTGCCATGGTTTTAACTTAAATCATATCACAAAAAATTAAATCTGTTGTCCCTCTGAAATTCAATCAAGTGCGGCAGTATTAGGAAGGAAATGGTTAAAAGGAATATCCTGAACCGACATAAATCTAAGGTAAATAGTGAGCACTAGGGAAGGGGGGGCTGAAAAAAAAAAAAAAAAAAAAGTTGTTTGCAAGGGTTTCCATCAGTAAGTAGATGACAAAAGGTTATATAATTGGTTGAACACTTTCAGTTTTCCATTTATTTTATGTATCTGACAGCACAAAAATAGAACATTCTGTGATAGGATAATTGCATACTGAAGGGTAATTCAAACAGGGGATGAATATGATAAAAATCACACTGAACCAACTAATCACTGTGAAAAGCGATGAGACAGAAAGATAAAAATTCAACCAGAATATAAAGGGGGAGGAGGGAGAAGAGTTCAAATGTGATTATTGGCTTTGAACAAGCTAACATGTCTGAAAGCATAAAGCAAAATAACAAAAAAAAAAACCCTGAAGGCCTTTCCAAGCCATCCTATGTCTATATTTCCAGGTCTTTCTTCTTGGCCTTTTCCACAAATTAAACCTTTTATATACTGTGACTTTCTGAATACTTGTCACAGATCGCTATATCTGCTAGAACCCGAAAAACTCTATTGATTAAAATGTTTTATCTAAAAAGTACGTTAAATTAAACAATAGATTTTCATGTGTAGTTGAAGCTACTCCAATGAGTGGTGCGGGGTAACAGTTTGGGATAACATTGGAACACGCTGGATATGAACACTCACAACAGTCATCTCATTATTTCTAGGGCTGAGAGACATTTTGTAAGGTACTCTTCGTTTGGTACTTACCCAATATTACCACGAGCATACCTAAAGCATTACTCTGAATTCTAGGTTTCAGTGCTCTTTGTACAAGTTTCCATCAAAATCTTGCGTCTAAATTCTATTATATTAGAGGCAACGTGATGCAGTATGACTTCGTCTCAGCATGGAGCAGAGGTCTTAGGTCCGCAGAAGCTTTGTGACTCCTATCTCACCTCTCCAGATACAGGGAGAAAATTAGCTATGATGTACCAAAGATGGAACTCATGCAAAGACGGAACTCTTGCACTGTACCAAAGGATTTTGTACTTATCTGTACATAAAATACTAAACACTACTTACTATCAAAACATAAAATGTCACTCACTACATCACTAGCAACCAAAATGGACCATATTATGTAATTATTCAAAAAAGAATAACTTTATTGGAAAGTACACTAAACAGATCACTTTTTAAAAGAAGTGACTCTGTCCAAACCAAGCTTCCCGCTTCCTTTCCACAGATGGAAGTGTTCCAAAGGCGGCTCTGGATTTCAGTCACTTTTTCCGGCACTAAAACACTTTCACACAATACTATACACACAGTTTAACTTCACAGAATTTGGGCTTATTTTTACTCAGAGCATAGCAGCCTAGATTTGTCCTATATTTTTTTTTATCTTTAGATAAAAGCACCATCTGTCTGAAGAGGCCAAACCAGTTCTAAACACTCACAAACCATAGAAAGCATTTGTGACAAAGCTTGCATTGAGAGACACGCTGCTCTTCCCCACCAGCACTCCACACTGATGGAACAGAGCTCCTCCAACCAGCGAGTGTGCAGCTTGCTGGTCACTTCTCGCTCTCAACTAGTGCTGCTCTGAAAAATGATTTTTTCACATTGTTATGATCTCAAGGCAGCAGTTTTCTCTGCTAAGGAACAAGGAAAACATCTCCCCCCCAAGTCAATATTCTGCAGGTTTCTGGAGGCTATTGCAGACATCTTAAAGTGCAGTTTTTCCTCTGAAAAACAGGCTGTAAAAATAGCATTGCAGGGTTCCATGTTTATTGTTTTTCTCTGCTCCCCTGCCAAGTGTGCTCAGTTTACAAGCTGAAGTATGTTTTACTTCACTACCAGCCTAGAAAATTCAGCCTTTAAACCATAGCCAAATTCTTTCCTCCCTTTTGCACTATAACAAAAGGCTGAAGGCGAAATTGTATCTACGGTTACACAAATGGAACCCCTGTCCTTGGGTGATGCCTTCAGATCCACAGTTGAGACAAAAAGACCTTAACCCCAACTAAGCAGACAAATCTGGTTAAAACAGAGTAGCTGGTGGTAAATGGCATCACCATCATGCCCTATGAGTTTTTTGGTATAGCTGATGTTACAGACAGTCACCTAAATTTCTATCAAAGAATAATTGAAAATGAAAACTACAACAGGAAGACCTGTGATACTTCAGGATACACGTTACAACGAACTGCTTTTCAATAAAGTAAAACATAGAAGCCAGAACTTTTTATTTGTTTATGGTAAATCCAACCTAATAGTACACCAAAGCTACTACAACAGAAGGATCAGAACAGAAAAAAAACCCACCAAAACCTACAGAAGTACAGAAAGCTCAATGTAGTTACTTAATGATCCTTAATAAGTTGCCTTTAGAGTGATGTAGTACTTACCACAATGAGAGAATTTTGGATTTAGTCCCATATGAGGTATCTGCATCTTTTTCTAGATTTGAGCTAAAGGATAGTTATTGAACTCAGAATCCGATTCCCTACAATACTAATTTTATAACGGTGAGAGGTGAAATTAAGCCTGCATTACTTTGATATTTGAAACCTACCATTACAATGCACAAGCATACATAGCTACATTTTACTGAACAGAAATGATATTTTACAAATTCATAGAGGAAACTGGTAGTCCAAATGTAGTTACACTCTCTTGCATTTATCTATTGATGGCATAAAATAATTTATATCTATTCTCTTGAACATTGATCCTAAAACACTTCTGAACACTTTAGCATTTCTGCTTCAGCACCTTCAATCGCTAGTACAGCCTTCAGAGCAGATCCTAAATTATATACTTAGTTTTACATTACAGAATGAAATAGCAGGTTGATCTGCTGCTTACCCGTACAGCTTCAGACTTTTTATGAAACATTTCTTCCATATTCTTTGCTAACTTTTTCACAAGCTGAAGGCCATCAATTTCTTCTATTGCAACATCTTTCTCATATTCTTTGTATTTCTGGAAGAAAAAAATAAAAAAAATTTAAAAAGAATAAGGGAAAAGTTATTCGCAGGGAACCAGATGAAATTTTGACAACTATTTATTAGTTTAATATTACACTTTTGCTGACATTCTTCATTTACTTGATGTCTGTGTGACAAAAGGCTGCTTTGTGCCAAGATGCTGCCACAGGGCCAGAACTGGGTTAGAACCAGAACTTTGCTAAGAAAATATAATAGAAAATATAATAGAAAATATTTAACTTGTGCACTGTAGGAAAATGATAACTCCCTTTCACAACATTTAACTACCCTTCCCTGCAACTGAGCAACAGCCAAAAAAAGCAGTAAGAAATCCCCATGTCCCATCCAAGAATCATCTAAAACCAGTGATATGCTTGGCAATCCACCACACCTTAGCAACCTAGAATCCTCCTCCTCGGCTGAACTCCCTGTAGATGTCTTTCACAAGCTTTATACAACACTTACATAATCAATACTTATACTACAAGCTTATCTTGACATTCTTAAATTTCTATGCAAAGAAAACCCTAAATAAACCACATAAACATGAGTTTTTATCTGAATGTAAGCACAAAAGTATCCTTTATACAATATGGATGAGCATTAGCTTATGGTCTCTTTTCAGTGTGAATAACTCGCAGACTGACTAAGCACTAAAGATATATTCAAAACTATTTTTATCCTCTATTTTCCGTTTTTTTCTTTATCCATTTTGCAATGAAGCTTGTAAGAATATACTATACAGAAATGTCATTCCACTGCAGCTTGCACTCTAAAAAGTAACAGCTTTCAGTATAGGTATTCTTTGCTTATCTCTATTTAAAACATTTACAGTTGCAATGAATGAATCATTGCCCATGACCGAACCCGTAACCTATTCACATAATTGCACCTCCATGATACCGTGAGGAAGATGAAAAGCACACCTAGCTTCTCCCAGCTTTAGCCCTATGTGCAAAAAAAAAATCTTCCAAACCTCTAAAGCAGATTCTCAGGGCAACACACAGCACAATACTTGAGTCATAAAATGATGAATAGTATTAAAAAGATTTATCATTAAAATTTTCCTACAGAATTACGATTATCTCCAAACCTTATATAACTCCAGAGAGAGAAGGAAGAACAAGGGCATCAAAAACAATGGCTCAAAGCACCTGTCTGAACACTAAAATGACCAAAACAGTGAATAACCCGAGATCAGTCATGTCCTGGCTGGTGACGGAAGGAAGGAATCTATTGTAAGACAATGCCTGCACATATTGTACCCATTGCTTCTGATAAAACTGATTTTCAAGGCAAAGGGACACTTTGGACTTGCATTAAAGTTTATACTTTTTTGTAAAAACTTGTGCAAATGATTTGATAAAACAAATGATATTTGATAAAACATCATTTGCAGACAATTTCATACAGTTAAAAATACAAAGCTGTCAGCTAATATTTAGGACACTAAATTTTTTATATTCTGTAATTTCAGTAATAGTTTCATTTTTTCCACACCATTTCCTGTTATGAGACTCTATGCTATCTGAGATTTTAATAGTAGTCTAAGCAACCTAAGAAACCTCAAGCAGACCACCTGCATTTTGCTCCCTGAAGGCAGGAGGCGAGATTTGGTTTTTTCCCCTTCCTGGTCTATATTTAAATGCCATAAGCAGAGATCTGATTTCAATTCTGCAGGTCCATTTATGCCATTACCAAACTCTCTGCTCTCCACACTGAAAAAATTAATTTAGTATAGCAGAGTGACTTGTTTAAAATTAAAAAAATATATTTTTTTAATTTACTGGAGAAAATACAAAAACACGGTAGACAAGAGAGAGACAAATTTTATTGTAACAAATACTAAATGTGATAAAATGTAGTAAATTAACAGAAAATTGAAAACACCCCCAGTTAATTAATGATGTCAAAGTCTGTCCACATCCCACAGGATTTGAAGCTTTGGAGAACTGAAAATAAATGAAACAAAATGCACTGTCGTGATCGATTATCGTATTTATTATGTCAATAGATCAAATACAAATTTGAATCACTTATTCCAAGCTGCACAGGTCATGTTCAACATACCAAGTTCTGATAAAACTGCTTCCTTCAGACTTGACCTTTCAGTTCTTAGAAAGTGTTCTAAAATGCATAACTTCAAGAGACTGTTTTTCAGGTCCTTAAATCTATTGATTTAAGCTTCGCTATCAAGTGAAGAAAACCAGGCGATTATTCACTGCATGTGTCTGAAAACTGTAAGGTTCAGTTGAAACATTTTCTAGGCACAGAGAATCATACCATATAGTCTATTAGACTATTACGAGAACATATTAAAAAGCAACACTTCCCGATTTTGAGTAACTGGTGCTTCTGGAAATTAATCATAACTTGCACTCAAAATAGATGGGAATGATTTATTAAGTGATAATTTATGATTTTATAATTATGCTAGTTCATAGTACATAAATTCATTTTTTCCTAATTTAAGTGCCAAATTCCAACATTAAAAAAAATTGGAGCAAATAGAAGATATTATTTAAGTTCTATTTGAAAAGGCCACACATCTTGCACGGTGCATGTCTAGTCAATTGTTGGAAAACTTCACGAACATTTGCAACAAACTAGGAGTATTTACTTGATCTGCAAGACCTTGGCAACCAAGAGGTTTACATAATAAGGGGTTTACATAATATGTATTTTACATTCAGTATTTCATTGCCATAAAAATACTTCTATTTTTTCAGCCGTCAGTGGAAGGTTCCAAAACAGAAGAAATTATGTGGTTGGAAAAAACACCAGCTGTTTTTAGTGTGCTCTAGTAATTGTGTCCGGAGGGAAGAGGTGCCAGCTTAATCTGCACACGTCTGTGCACCTCCTCTTAGTGCTCAACGTGCACAAGGCTGGGAATTCAGATTCAATCTATAATGAAGTTGATTTTATAACAAGTATCAATGCAAGAAACCTGAATCACAGCAGATAGTGAAAACACAAAAACACAATAAAACTGTAACAAAGGACGTCATTAATAACGGGTTCTCTTCCTTTCACTGCAGAGCCTGGCCTCCAGGCTCTCATCATTTCCCTACCACTAGATTTTTACACACTAAATTTGGGTTTAATTTAAATAAATTAGTTAAACAGCAAAGACATTGTCCCTTGGAAATTTGAAATTGTTTTTAAAGGAAATTATTTCTTTATTTTAATGTAATCTTGAGAAAAGACTAGCGTGCCACAGTGGTTGCAATTAAGCAAAATATTATCAAGGACAGTGGTGAAAAAAACAAGCTTCTGGGCCAGGTTGTCTTTTTTATTCCAGACTTGCAAACTACCTTGTAGTACTGCTGCTCTAAATGGCTTTTCCAAGCAGTGCCTTAAATAGCTATTTCCCTGCCATGTGAAAGAGATGAAGTTGACGATAAAGTTTCTTGTTTTGTTTTGGGTTTTTTTTAAAAAATAAAAGAAACCCTTGATTTTTTCAGTATTCTAATTTTATTTCAGTAAGAGATACTGAAAAATTCCATCAGCATTTGTAATATAACCACTAACACATTTATAATATTATTAAAAGTAAATAGCCTTAACTTCTCTATAAATAAGTTACTTGCATAACTAGTGTATGAAAAGTTAGTCACATCTGGACATTTCTTGTGATAAGTGGATTTCCAATTGTCTAGAAGATCGAGGAGATACAACTTCTAATTTGCTGTGTTATAGAAAAAAATACTTGAAATGCTGATTCTTTCTGTTTGCAAAACAAGCATTTGGTAAGAAATTCTCCAGAGAGACAAGAACATTCATCATTTGAGAAAGCACACAAAAAAAATACATTATGTCTTCAGTATCTGTTTTGCCAGATCATTTCACATAAGTGCCAGGGAAAGACAGACAGTAATGCTTTCCATGGATTTAGGTGTCGGGGTTTTTTTCTTGCACAGTAAATGATCATCTAGATATAACCTATCAGAAAGCAATCTATACAAAACTCATGTCTGAAGCATTTAATGCAACCCAAGTATTTGCCACTGAAACATCAACAAACACACACCAACAACAGCAAAACACCAAAACCAAACAAAAAAGCCTCACACTAAAAACCATGTAAGTTCAAGTGACCAAGGCAGGAAAATAAATATCCTCTCGAAGCAAGACAAGTGCAGAAAGATGCCATATGTCAGCTACAGCTTGAATTTTTTCTCCTTGTTTTTTCTCTGAAGAGAAGCATGAACTTTGTATTCTTATTTGTATCTACTTCTATCAACTCATCAAAATCAAGATAATCGCCTTTATGCTGTATATAAAAATGTCAAGTTACTTCCAAGGGTGTAAACAGTCCTTAATCTCAGTCTTTTGACAAGTCTGTGGGTACATGTGCAGAACACTACAACCATTTATTATGAAAATTCTTCCCACTCCTTCAGATTTTCAGAGCCAGTAAATACCACTAACATCCTGACTAAAGAAAGGTTTTAATCCAACATGAATTTTATAATAATTGTTCAAAAGTAATCTGTCAGTTTATGTTGCATATTAGGAACTGATGTACACTTCTGAGGTGTATTCTTAGCTATAGCTTGCATAATTGTACATACTTTACAAATACTGCTAATTGAGATCTTTTGTCATATATAAGTTAAATAATATGCATGTATACATTTTTGAGTTTATAATGAAAACACAGAACTAGCATGCGAATGGAAGATTAAATATCCATTCAACCTACCCATTTTTACATGAAAAAAGTATGCTACTCCATACCATTTGCAAAAAAAAAAAAAACAACCCAAAACCAAACTAAAAAATAACAAAAAACCTCCACACCAAAAACACTTACAGATGCAAATGTAAAATGAGATTACACAAATGTAATGTGTTGGTTTTAGCTGGGAGAGGGTTAATTTTCTTCCCAGTAGCTAGTAGAGGCTGTCTTTTGGGTTTGTGCTGGTAACAGTGCTGATAACACAGGGATGTTTCCGTTGTTGCTGAGCAGTGCTCACACACAGCCAAGCCTTTGCTGCTTCTCACCCCACCAGCGAGTGGGCTGGGGGTGCACAGGAAGTTTGGAAGGGACGCAGCTGGGACCAGCTGATCCCAACTGACCCCAGGGATATCCCACACCGTACGTCATCATGTTCAGCATATAAAGCTGGGGGAAGGAGGAGGAAAGGGGGGATGTTCAAGGTGATGGCATTTGTCTCCCCAAGTTACAGTTACGCATGATGAAGCCATGTTGCCCTGGAGATGGCTAAACACCTGCCTGCCATGGGAAGTTATGAATTAATTCCTTGGTTTGCTTTGCTCGTGCATGGCTTTTGCTTTACCTGTTCAACTGTCTTTATCTCAGCCTACCAGTTTTCTCACTCTTATCCTTCCAATTCTCTCCCCCACCCCATCAGGGAAGAGGGAGAAAGCAGCTGTGTGGTGCTCATGCTGGCCAGGGTTAAACCATGACACATACACATTTGATTAAATTACCATCTTTTTATTTCAATTAATATGTCTTGCCCAGTAGAAGGGCTGTGCTATGCATTACTGGGACCATTTAAACTTGCTTCACTCTGCCATGTCAGTCCTAACAGTGACTCCCTTCCACACAGAAGTGCTGGTTTGAAGGGCCACGAGTTAATTGGCTTATTAGAGCTATTTTAATTTTATATTTGAGATGTCCTGACAATCAAATGTAATCAATGAATGAGCCTGAAAGGCTGCAAAAAGCTTAAATCTAATACAAATTGCAGCTCTCAGTGTGGTTTCTTTAGTTACAAGGTCAAAAGCTATGTCAGTCTTAAACAGAGTTCTGTCTTGGTTAATTCTTAACCCCTAAACCCATGGATTTCTTCACTAATGTTGACATTCTTACCCAAAGTAACCTCGGATTTTTAGGTCAAGTTCTTTTAGAGTGTAGGGATCAGAAGGTTGATAATATACTACATTTTTATGCTTCACAAAAAATGTTTTTTCTTTCACTAATCTATTTCTCATCACAATCCGAAAATAAAGCTCACAATCTTTTTATGCTCTTCTCATTGTATAATGATTTTTTTTATATGTATGTTATTAATGCTACTGCACAAAATTTAAAACAAATGGCCCTTATTCAGAGTGCTTTAAAAACACCTACTCCTTTTGAGTTTTTTGGGGTTTTTTAATTATAAAACCCAAACCCTACAATTTATGTGGAGCAAACTGACATTGTAGTCACATTAGGTGCAGCCTTACACCATCAACAGTTCTGTCAAAATTAAAAGAGGTATGACAAAGCAAGGCTTTCTACTGTTAGCAAAATACAGCTCTGAGCTTTCGAATCAAAACTAAGAATATAAATTGTTCTTGATGTGGAAAATCTATCACAGCAATTTATAAGACAATATTATATTAAAACAATATCCATGTTCAAACTGATGGGACACAAACTGTCAAAGTTCAAACCTTATATAGCTCCACCTCACCAGCACACATTCTTTCTGCACATGAGAGATGGTAGAGCAATTCCCAGCAGAGGTTTTAAAAATATACAGCACAGCCTCTAAACGCTTCATTAGAAGTGAGGGGTCACTAATTATATACGTGCTGTTGGAACAAACCTGAATTTGAAGCCAAATAAAAAGCAGTCTCCAGAATTACACATGCATGTGAGTGGGAATCCGAGCTTCTCCACTGAGCAGAAGGGTACTCAGATGGCACTACCACAGCAGACATACCAAATACAGATGGTGCACTCCTCTGATAGACTCATCTGTGAATCTCTCCTTAGTAAGAGACTTTGTATTTTCCCATTATCACACAGATCCTATGGTGGTATGAGGTTTTTTTAAATTTACTCTAAAATGCATTCAACAGAGATCCTCTTAAAGGCCTTAACAAAATAAGCAATAATAAACATCATTTCCATTTTGTTGTTGATTGCTGGTGAGCATTTATAAACAACATTATTTTAGTTCAAAGCTGGCAGAGAATTATTCACCCACAGAGCTCCAAAGACTTTATAAAAGGAGCATCTATGATAGTCTCCATTTTGTACATGAAGATATTGAGATATATATATATATATATAAATTCAGTGATATGTCCAATGTCACACAATGGTTCAGAACTACAAAGAGAACAAGCTCTCTTGGTTACTCTTCCAGTGCCCTGTCCAACAGACCACAGATAACTTTGTTAAGTTCAGCTTGATCTGCAAAGTCACGACGAGTCACAATGAGTCACAATGCATAATTCTCCTCACCTTGACATTAGAGAACTCCTTGATAATTGGGGGTTTGTGTTACACCACATTACACACTCCTATTAACCTTTACTGAACTTCTTTGTGTTGATGAAATCCATCAGCAATGACCAGTGTGTTGGCACACTCATTTTCTTTTGTGCAGCAACATTTTTATTCACTTTATCAAATGACTCTGAGGAGCTCTACATTAGCCTGTCACGTTTGACTCTTGCCACACACTGGTATCTGAGGAACTCCCGTTCCCTCAAACTCCCCACTCCGAAGTGAAAAATATTTCAATATTTGTTGCATATTATTTTATTATGATTAGCTACTCAAAGCTGTACCTGGTATATTACAGCCAAAGATCAGCTACCCTGGGAAATTTGTTATCAACAGACTTGACAAGGATAGTTACTGCTTTCCTTGAAAAACAATTGACACACAGTGTAGGTATCTTACAGTCATTGCAAGGGCACTATATCTTCAGCACATTTAATCTTTATAAACATATTTACGTCTGACCTATTTTTACCTCATGCTACATGCAAGTGCTACAAAACCAAATCAACCAAAGTATTAAGCTGAATGCTAATCAAAACCAAACAAACTAACCCAGTTCCTGATTTAGGAATATTCCTCTGCCTTGTGAAACGTCTCCACACAAGATATCTTCTCAAACCTTTGCACAACTAGACATGTATAGGTGTACCATGTAAACAGCAATAACAGGAAGAGTCTTGAATATATACCTGGTTACAACAGCTGAGCTAGTGTGGAAAGATACAAGCTACTCTACAATCTAGAGTTTTTCTCATCACAGAATTTAAAGGCAGCAGTCTCATGGGTAATGCATAAATTATAATATTCTCTAATAAAGAAAGAAACGTGCTCCAGGAGTTTAAAATTCTTGCTCTCTAGGACTAATTCAGTATTGTAATTTTTACATGAAGTAGTTAATAAGCCTCTGCCTAAACAACCATCACTGAAAATGGGTGATCCAAGTAACAATCTAGTTAGGAGATGTCATTCTAAGCAGCCAAAGAGAGGTCAGGAATACACTCCTTTCCTGACTATAAACTCAATCATATTGAAAATGGTTGAAAAAGAAAATTATTGTCTTGTAAACTCTTTCAGACATCTGAAACATCTTCACAGGCCAGCACAGGTGTTTTAAGATTGCTTTTATATTTTACAGAAGCTATCTATGTAATTATACATATCTTTGCTTCTATTTTAGCAGAGAACATAAAGCTCTCATTTAAATCAAAAAAAAAGGAACATTCTGGAGCTACTCTGGGTACTCCTTTTTCCATAAAGATATACTTGATATTCTTGAAAACTCACTACAGTATTTATAACTGCTTTAAACAACGAACAAAAAGCCCATAGGTATAAATCTGCAGAATCACAATATGACCCAGAGGGCACACTCATCCAAGGCAAAGCCATCACTATATTTTCAGGTGAAAGCAAGTATATTATAAACATGTACATCTAATCTGGTCCTCACAAAAGTCTGAAGAAACATGAGAATGCAGTCCTTTCATCCTGGATAGTTATTCTGAGTCTCTAAAGATTCCAGAGTAAGGAACCTGACTATTTCTCAGCTGGGTTGAGATGCTACAACATTTTCTTCTGTACACCAAACTGCATCGGTCTTCTCTGAAAGCCTTTACGGTGACTAGAAACAAGGACAACCAAAAGAGGCAGCTTGATTTGTGCTGTAAGGTCACAGGATACATCCACAAACTAATTCTTTCAATCAGATTTCTTTATAATGTTTTTTCTCACTACAGTTCCTTTTATTGCTGTCTCTCTCTCTCCCTCCTTATGTTTCCATTTCTGCGGACCTGTGTGCGCCTTATACCCAGCTGTTGTCCTGGGTTTCAGGATTTCTATTAGACAATACTTCTATTCACAGAATCACAGAATGTTAGAGATTGGAAGGGACCTCCATCCCAGAAGAGCTAGACAATTGTCTCCTCACCTTCCATAGTTGGCCCTAAGTGAGCAACAAAATGAGCAACAAAGAAAGCTAGAGACATAGCAGAGCATCGACACAAAAACCAAAGTGCATTCTGAAGAAAAGTGTTTGCTCAGCAATCCCCATGTCTTGGGACAAGATTTAAAAGCACTTCTGATTTAGAGCAGGCTAATGGTTTTTGTTCCTCAGAAAAAGAAACATGTAATCTCATCTCCTTGGGACACAAACTCTGTTCACAATTTGACATGTTCTCCATAACTAACACTCATCTGCTTGGATAATGCTTCTAAACCTTTACCTCTTACATTGTGCGGGACCTTCAACATTAACTCTTAAATGGCCTTTATTTCATTGCTTGGCACTATCAGGGACATGGCATTGATCCCTGCTGCTATATCTCCTCATTGCACTTTTCTGTATCCTCTTGATAAAAGTATTTGCACTAATTTAGGGTTTTAGACAGGTATCAGAACACTATGTATCAAAGTGGACTTGTAATAACAAAAAAAAAGCATAACATCTGAATAACTGAATTCAGGTGTCTAAATTTAGGCTTTCAATTCTTCATTTCATCCTTGAACACAAAAATCGATTTTATTTTCAAAAATCTCAAGTCCCCTTGGTCACATCAAACCAGCAATGTCGGTATGTTCTCAGCATCTCTGAAAATCAGACCACCTGCATGTCGTCTGGGTGCAGATGTCTTGAGAAGAATTCAGCAGGCTAACCATAAAAAAAAAAATTAATTTGGAAACCAAACTATAGTATTTGGCACTGCCTAGAAGTGTGAAAACACATCTGTGTTTTTGTCACACAAGCAAATGCCTTTCACTTTCATGTGTGATTCTCGGTCACTAGAATGACCAGCCCTTCTGTACACTTAGGTAGAGTAGTATATTCACCATGATTCCTTATAAGCCTCATAAAACTGGTAAACACATAAGGAAAAACAAAGAGTTAAAGTTTGCCAAACCATGTTCAATCCAATATTTAATAACTGCCTTTGAAAGACTGTGACATAAACTAATGCCCTGTACAACAGAACTTGCCCAGATCTTTTTCTCTTTGCACCATCTAGCTATAATGCATACATCCTTAGAAGGGCATCTGAAACACCTGCACGCTGCTAGCTCCCAATATGTTTCTTCCCCTCAGAGTTTTTCCTCCCTCGTGCTTTTAAAAATAAAGGGCCGTATGTAAAACAACAAACACATCAAAACCACGGCCAGTGCTCTCTTCGTAGCTTTTGCCTTTTTTAAAAAAATGAAAATTGTATTAATAATCTACAGAACAATAGCCTTTGTATCATATCACACCCGTGCTATACCATAAGCAGGTATTCCAAAACGTCACTGCAAAGTGTAAATAAACACATTGCACAATTTAAAGTTTTGCAGAGGGAAGGGTGAATAACATAAGCCCCAATCTGAGTCCTTATTTCCCCTGAAACTGAAAACACAAGACATTTTATTAAAGTGCGTATAGCTCTGTAATGATATTGCCTTCATCAAAACCTATGTCAAAAACTAACCAGATTCACACCTTGTACTTATAAATTCGTATAGCCTCATGCCTATATTACAGTCTTTTTTTTTTGTCTTGGAAAAAAAATGAACAAGAAAATAAGTTGACTACCAAGCTAGGCTAGATTTATTTTTGTATACATAAATGTCGTTATTTGATCAGATTGGAAACATTTCAACAAACCATCAGTTTGTGCTCTTTTTGCAAAACTGAAAACTTTTGCTCAAATTTAATAGGAATTAAATCTGAATCAAACCTATCTGAAGTTAAAAGTGCAGGGCACATTCTTTTTCCAGTATTTACAGAAATTTCTACATACAGAAAGTTGTATCACACATATACAAACACAGAGATGCTTGTTCAGCTGATTATGTCTGATTCTCAAAGGACTAGAAAGTTTTTGTAATTTAGGAATTCATTAACAAAAGAGTTCATCTCGTCAAAAAAATTAAACATATTACATATAGCACGATAGGCGACTGCCATAGCATACAGAGACAAACCATCTAACTCGAGTCTGTAAGAAAATGCATTAACTAATATATTTATCAGAAAACGTAGGGAGCTTTTGCACTAGAAAGGACCCAGCAACAGCTTTGTTTTACTTGATCAATAAACCACTATTAACAATAATGTATCTATGAATTAAAGATGCATCAATCTGCATAGCAGAGAACAGAAGCCATGAACAACAGCCAAATCAATACTATGGAGTCGTGAAGAATGCGGTGCGTTCTCCTTCAACCTAATGGTAATTAATTTACTTTTGCTCCCTTCACACATGAGAGGAAGCTAGTAGAAGAACACTTCAATCACATAGAAGTTGTTAATTAGAAAAACAATGTATCTCCTTACTGTATCTTTTCTGCTCATATGCTTACAAATTCTACTTAATTTGCACACATCTAGAGAAAATAGCTTGTGTTTTAGGAGCATATGCACAGTGTCTGATATTTTCAAGCACTACAATTTATAAGTTTGCTTCTTAAAGAAAAGAATTTGCCTTAGTTGGAATGTTCATAGTACAACAGCCCATGTCTAAAATCACCTTTCTGCAACACAAATACTCTACTAGGGAATATATATATAGAAACGTTTGAAAACTTAGGGGTTCATCACACCATAACGAAAAGCCATAGCACTGAGAAATTATGTTTACTTATGTTGAGGCTTAGTTTATTTGATTCAACTGCACCAGTTAATTAAATAATGCCTCTTTTGTAATTAAAAAAAAAATCAGCTTTAAGTGATCAGCATCTAATGGAGGCATCCCCTTTTTAGGATATCAAATATTTAGTGGTCCTGTTACTTTGAAAGACTGGCCCCAGACCAGCAAACCTGTAGAATAGGAAACAAGAAAGCGACTGGTTCCCTGGTTTTTAAGAGTGCCATCACTTTCTGAGGAACAGAATTTTTATATTTGTCGTATTTGAATTATTTTAAGTACTGGTTTTGCACAAAATAAACTGTAAATTGCTGCACTTAACAGTCCATTTTCACAAAGACATCAAAACTAAAGTTTCTATTTTTAAAATATATTCTTCATTATAATGTTTAGCAAACTGCCACCAGCAGACTGCTACTATTTCATTGCTCAATAAAAATACACAATTTCACTAAACCTCAGAACATCAAACAAAACTGCCTGAATCGCAGGTTACTGCTAGTCAGTCTATCGATAAATTCCTCTCTGCTCACCACAAAGCAATGACCTTCTCGGTGAACTGCATTCAAGCCGCTAAGACAGAAAAGTAATTAACACACACTTAAGTTAAAATCACAAGTGGTCCTATTGAAGCAGGCAGAGCAAGTCAGCACTTAAAGCTATTTATGTGTGAATTAGGGTCCCAGTGGTCACTTCGGACTCCCAGTACATCCTTATGTAGTTTTGCTAAACTCGTGTCATCAAACTCAAAAACGCTAACTTCTGAGACTGAGCTTGACCTTTGGTTGTTTACCAGCAACTGTGTAAAAGATTCATAATGCAGGGTCATACCTCCATCTCATGAGCTTTCTAAAAAAGTTCTGCTGTGGAAGAACATAATGCACATAACCAAGGGTAGAATACTCTCTCAATTTCCAACACTAGATTTTGTCAGGTTAATCTACTGAAAAATTACAATAATTATTTTGATTCTTGTCAAACTCTACCCAGCAATGTAAACACTCTGAATTTACCTGCAGGTTTCCTCCTATCACAAAAATACAATTTGTCCCTTATTATTATGAATGTACAAAGAACATTGTACATCAATAAAATATAACTGTGGCAACCGGACATTCTGTTTGCATTGGGAGGTAAGGCAGAGCCTGTGCTGCACACGCAGGACTGCCAGAGGCATACATCTGTTTGTGCAGTTCTAGTTCAGTAGTTTTAAGGAATGAAGTATCACCTCATTACAGAGCTGCCACGTATGAGTGCATTTGTGGAGCTCGCCCTCCTCACAGTCAGACAGTTCTAATCTCCTTGCAAACTGCAGTGGCAGCGCAGAGATGAAGTGTTAAACTTATCAGGCCTCATCTGTACCATCACCTACTTAGTTAAGCCCAGGCCATCTATTTGTGTCATTTCTTTGTTCCTGAGGTGCCTGAATGCATAATAGCCTCTAGCAAAAGATACAAGATATCTTTAAGCCTTCACATGAACACCACCTACACTTATTTGAAAACACACATGGAAAACAATTCACAAGCATTGTTTTAACCATAAACTGCACTACCTCCATTTTTTCTTACACCAGAATTCTACCTTGTACTATCACAACATAGCCTGTTACAATTAAGCTATTCATTTCTTTTTTATTAACTTTCAATGTTTACATAGAAATTCCTAATTCTGAAAAAGCCTGTATTCCTATTACGGTATAACAGTTGGGAAGGATTCTGGTAATTGAAAATCTTACAGCATAATAAAAGCCACTTTGTACTTGAGCATTCTTTTTGGGCATCATCAAGCAAATCAACAGAGTTTTGTTTCAGTCACAAAATGAGGATTGTTCTTCAGTGGTTTTTAAAAAGACATCAAAAATGTTGTCTTCAAATCATCCAAAATAAACTTCTCTTTTAATAATTTATTTTTAGTAACACAACTGTGTTTTCAAGATCATGATACCTTATGGATTTTTATTTCAGGGATAAGGTGCAAATCTTACCTATAAGCAACTGTACCCACAAGATATTCTGAACACTTGGCAGAAACACTTGAAGTGGCCTCTAGTGAAGTACTCTGAGCTAGCTAGAAGACTTGCTCTCAGAGCCACATCATTCTGCTGTTTTGGGAGTATCTGAGCCAACGCAGCAACCTCTTGGGGAGAGGTTTGTCCATAACAGACTCCTCTTACTAAGCACTTTTGGGAACCAGGGAACTGAGAGCGACTAACCTCCAAGGTTCCTAGTCACCAACTGAAGGAAACTTTTCTTCTCTCCACCAACTATGGTTGCCAGTTGGTTAGGCTAGTTAGCAACACTTACCCACCAAACCTCCTCCTGGTTTAGCACATCTGTTACGGGTGTACAAGTACTACTGAGTGATGCCCATGAGGAGATACTAACACCATTCCAGACGCAATGTCCTTGACAGCTATCAACCACAAATGGAAAGGAATTACTACAGCTGTGTTCAGTCTCTGCATTCCTGAGACACAAGCAGTGCGTTGCTTCTCCTCACGCAGGTCTGTACAATCAACATAGCGTTCTGGTCAGATTACGCATCAACTACCCCAAAATTCATCTAAAGGGATTTTGAAAATGGAAAAAAGTCCTTTTTGTAAGAACAGCCCAAGCCTACACGAAACACTTCACTAATTCATATCTACAGAGCCTGTAAGGATTCCTGAGCACTGTTTATGCTTTAAAGGTATTGATAGTGCCACCTGACATCTCTAGATGTCTCTAGAACACCCTAATCAACCCTAGATTGAAACATGCCCTAGTTGAAATGGGAATGGTTTCCAGTCAAAAAACTGTACAGTTTCATAACAGTTATGAACTGTGCTGTTCATAATCAGCAATTTGCTTTTCACTCATTCTTCAAAATCTTTCAGTTCTAACGAGATTAAAAGTCAAACCACAAGAATACTGGCAATCACTTCATCATTAGCTCCTTGCAAGTCAGAAAAATAAAATTATATATTTGTAAGAGAGAGAGAGAGAGAATTTATTGCAGCAAATTAGATAATTTTGCAATAACAGTTTACATTAAAGAATGTTAATTTGATTCCTGTCAGTTTTACAGTGTTCTGTCAATACTGCATTTGAAGAAGTCGTCAAGGAATAAGCATGAAAATATTTCAATCACACACTAGCCCATTTATATCCTCGCTTCAAATGAAGAGTTTTTGGTGATAGTTTAGAAGAGAGATGTGGTTGATGGAAGCTTATTCCCAAAACAATGAACAGAAAATTGCAACTGTCCAAAAATCAGAGCTTAGGTGCCACAAGGTGTGAAATACTATACATTACAGAAAAAGCCACTAGGAGCCTCGACAAGATGCCACTAAATAAAACAGTGGAGCAGAAATTGAAGAAGATGCGGGATATCTAAACATACATTTCTGATTTCTAATCTCTGGTACTCAGTATCAGAAGTGAAAACACACTTCTAGCAAGCTAATCTTTTATCATATCGTCATGCTTTCCAGTAAAAAGTAATGATGAGTTGCTAGATTTAGAATTCTTCGATAACCATAATAGCTGGGAAAAATATCCTCCACTACACATTATGATCTGCCAAAACAGACTGAGAATACCAAGTTACCACTGTGTATTTTTGAAGAGTGACTCCCTTCACCATAAACTGTTTATTTCACAATTACTGGGTTGAAGAAATCACCCACCCTCCATCACTTTTGCTGAACCATTAACATCCCTCTAAGAATACCAGCACTCAATTATTTTCTTCTCCCCATCTGGTTCTGCTGACCCAGTGTGTAAGATTGCTCTCTGGAAAAGAAAAGCCACAGGGACAGAACGAGGCGTGTTTCTGTGAGGCCCTCATAAAAGTCTCTGGTTACTGTGGGATGACAGGAGAAGTGCCAAAGCACACAACAGCACAGCTGACAGGAAGATAATGTCCTGATGCAACTGTTCCTGGATATTTTACTGTTATTGCTTCTGTAATCCTCATCTCTTTGTTCAGTTAATTAGCATGCAGTAGCTATAATGCTGTCCAGAAAAAGTCTTTGTTCCCAAATAATAATTATACTAACAAGCAGAAACATTTTATAAATTTTATAACAACAAGTGAGTCAAGGTCATAGTCAACTGGTCATCTTTGGTTTTCCTTGGAATTCTTCCCTAATCCAACTTTTAAATAACATTGGTTAACTACTTACAGCATATGAAAGGATCGATACATTTAGAAAAGATATCTGATTGCATTGCTCTTAGAGCTGAACGTCTGTCCCTTGTCCATAAAAAGTTCCCTTCTCTTCTGGTTTAAGAAGTTAGAGGTAGGTTAAAGGGTCAAATATGGACAAAAAAATAAATAGGTCCTCTTTCTTGTACAGTATACTAAGAGTCAAAACAAAGCACTTGCTAAGTGGCAATTGGGAAGACAACACAAACCTGAGCACTGCAGCTGCCTTCCCAACACTGCAGCAGTCTTCTGATGGAATTATTTTAACTTTTCTGTGCCTTCATTTCCTCATTCATAAACCAAATTAAACTTGTTTTACAGGAATAGTTTGATATTGAAATTGCTATGATTCTTCAGTATCCTTGTACAGAGAGGATGTATGAACATTTACAATGTATTATTCATTCATCTACTAAAATACTTACAAAGATCTTCTCAAGATGTTTCAACTTAAGATCTTCTGAAATAGTTTAAGAGGCCCAGGTATTAGTATGTATTACAGCAAATTGAGTAAGAATGAAAAAAATACCCCAAAGTACCATTAAATTTATTTCTGCCCCAGTAGGATATCTTAACAAACCAGATCTTTGAAGCTGTATCTGAAAATTGAGCTCCTTTGAAAATATTTTGGTAAATAAGAGACTAGCTTTTTCCTAAGAAAGCATGCTCAGGTATACAATATTTATTTGATATTTCTATTTCTTTCCCAATAATTGCAGTAAGCATGTTTAGACTCCTAATTATTTATTTATTGTTCTTCCAGTACTGGTCCTGGCTTATCACCCTTTACCAGGGATAAATTGCCAGACAAATCCCACATTATTCCAGGTTTAGTTTCACAAATTACACTGGAAGAAGTCATCATTTTGCTATATAATAAAACGTCTTCTGGACAGGCAGCATATACTAATGCTGCATTTTTTTTGTCTTTTGTATAAGACTTAATTCTTTAAAATGAGAGCTACAATATAAATCAAGCCTGATTTCAGCTGTCCCTCTGCAGAAGTTTTAAATTTTAGAATTATGAATTGTCACGTTATCAATAATTTATTCAGAATTCAGCTTCCATTTTACAGAGAGAGATATATATATAGAGAGAGAGAATAAATATATCAAAACTATGCTTTACAGTTTAAATATTGCTGAGATAAACATGAACTGTCTAGTTTCAGGCAACAGTTACACTTAATAATAAAATTATCTCTAACGTTGGGGAACCAAAAGGAAGTCTCACAGACAGCATAAAAATTCTTACTATTTATCCTTAAAGATGTTTTGAAAAATTAGTTATTTTACCAATAAATAAGCTTAATAATAGTCAAACAGACTTTGCAGAAGCAATTTTTAACTCCCTGGTTATTTGAGAGCAACTATGGAAAATTTAAGTCACAGGGATTTTGGTTATGCAGTAAAATTAGCATAAGTGAAATCTGGGGTTATAATGAAGTCTATATCCTCAGAGGAAGAATGGTCTGGTGGTTGAGATATTAACCTTGGACTCAAAAGAATTGGGCTCAGGTCCCAGCTCTGCCACAGAGTTCTGCATAACCTTGAATTACTCACTTAATTCCTCAGTACTTCTGTTCTCAAGGTATTAAACAAGGATAATAATATTTCCATAGTCAGCTTCACATTACTCTTAGGCTTAGTCTTTACAAATTAGGCAGAAAACAAAATCTGTGAAAAGCCCCCAGTAGCCTAGCCCAAAGAACAATCTGTTTCAGGGCCGAGAATTTGGTGCAATCCCAAACACCATCAAAAATCTTAGGAACTACAGTAATAGAAACAGTCAATAACAACATTCCAGCAACAATATTTATGTCATACATAATATATCTGAGTGAAAGGCAAAGGCTTACTACACTGATTGCTAAAAAAAAAAAAAAATCTAGCTAGCTAACTTTAAACCTAATATAATAAGCCAAAAGGCAAATAAATATTTGGGGTTTTTATATATTATTGTATTTTTAGGGGTCTGTACGCGTATATGTTTAAAAAGTTTAAAGAATATAGACTTTTGAGTTAAACTTGAATCTGATCGAATAAAACATACTTTGCATAATTCACATGCAAGGAAGATATACACAGACTAAGAAGCAACACTCCTTATGTAGCAAGAGCACAAAATACCTGTCATTCTGAAGTACTGTGATACATTCAAACGAACATAAAAGATTCTGTTTATCTACCATGAAATGTTTATGCACATAATCAGTTACTCAGTTTGTAAAAACAGCTATCCGCTCCTTGAGCATATGGGAAATATCTGTCACAAAGCATCACAAGGACTTCATATCACTTAAAAATAAATCCAGTAGTTTTCAATATAAATGCTCTCTTTTTGTTTCCCCCATCAAAAAATAACTCTTATGCAATGCATTTCTTAAAAATATTTTCCAACCACTACTTAATTGAAAACTGCACAACTCCACAAGAAAGAGAGGCTCAAATAATTGCAGTTAAAAAAAAAAAAAATCACGGAACACTTATTCTCTGTTTAGAACCCATAAAATCATGCACATATCAAGCTCAAAGCTTTCATCAAACACTACGTCAAAGCATTATAAGCTGATGGATGAGCAATCAAACTTGGCATATTTAAAAAAAAGATTATTTTTCAGTAGTTTGAAAACAAAACTTATTACTGTCCCTATCCATAAGCTTGCAAGAAAAACAAAAGAGAGAACACACTTGAGAGCACTCACATTTTGATAAGATAGGAAGATGTACAGAGACACCATTTCAAATGGAAAAGGAGGTGAGGTTCATGTGCTGAGCAACCAAAGGAAAAAAAAAAACCACCACACATGAATTTGGAATTATCGAGCTTGAACTCGAATTAATTCCTCTTCTGGGCTCCAGCGACAGAGCAGCACAAACTACCCACTTTGCATTTGAAGTTTGTCATCGGCACAACTCCTCAGTGGAATTATGGGTCTGTAATTCACAGTTGTCACTATTTATTCTATACATTATGGTTGTCTGAATTTCATTTGCACAAAGCACGCACTCACGCACTCATTACCCCTGGACCATTATGTACTTGCATAAATCATCATCTCTTTTTTCTAAAGCAGAGCATGCAATCCATCCTAACGGAGAAACAAAATCTAGCTGCATAAGCTATTTTCCTGTATGTCAGATTTCTCTAGTCCAAAAATAATACAGAGAGAGTTCTACACAAACCATTTGCTTTTCCTACAAGTTCCCACTCAGAAGTACAAAATGTCTCTCTACTCATTTTCGTGGAAATGATAATAAACAAACCAAAGGGGGACAAGAGATTCATATATTCTACCAAAATAAACCACAACGTTAACAGATCAAACTTTTTTATTAACAATCAGTAAAATCCTCTGTGAAAATGAGGTGCAAACGTACAGCTAATGCTATTGATACAGTTTGCGAGAAGCCATGACTTTACTAACCAGTTTCATAATGCTAATATGGGGGGGGGGGAGATAGGAAGCAACAAGAAAAAATTAATTAGCCTAAAAAAATTTCTCAGGTAGAAGTAGATGAATCTTTTCTTAGGGCTTGTTGTTTGGGTTTTTTTGTTGGGTTGTTTGTTTTTTTTTAGTTTTTTTTATTTTTTATAGAGCTGGAGGGAATTTTATTTCTTAATGCATTAGATGCAAGTGTTCTAAATCATTTTGAACTCAAAGAAATTTGCATATAGCATATGATATATTCCTGCAAACCCTCCTTCACCTACTTGATCAAACTGACATCAGCGCAGCTCCTACTTCTGCAAATAGTACTCACAGGAGTAGGAGCTGCCAGACTGAGATCTTAAATTTCAAAGCATATATAGACAGCATGAAATAAATAGTCCAAAACACTGCAAAAGCAGTATGAAATACAAGAATCAATAGTTCAAGCAGCAGCAAGAATCATTTATATACAGTATAAATAAAATACAATATAAAGAGCAAAATAGTACTACAACTATAGAAGAGCTGTGAGTGGTCTAACATGAAGACCCAAAACCTTCAGAGGTACTGGACCAAAACACTCCCTTACAGCACTTCACAGAGGGATAAAAGGAATATTTGAACTGTTTTTATTTGATAACCATTTTTTTATTTTATCTAACTCATTTGAAGCTTTTCTGATTGCAGCCTACGGAAAAGGCAAGAGGTTTCAAAATACAACTATCCTGTAATATCCTATAACCAGAGGAGAATTCAATATTTCTGCTAAGACTGAAGGTATCAAAGCACTGTTTAGGACACAACTGCTGTCATCAACTTCTATTAATCTAAAAATAAGGCACTGTAAGAATCTCTCACTGCATTTGTATTTTGCATTTGTGTTCTATTTAATGGAAACATAAAAATGGGTTTTATCATTATTTTAAGAGCTTATCCAGCAATTACAAATCACTAGTGAAGAATGTATTCTTGTTCAGGAACTGACACTGTTCTTCCCATTCCTACAGTGGCTCCAATACTCTCACTGACAATTTTGTTTGAGGATGGCAGGTTTAAAGTGTACCAAACCAGTCCCCTCCTTGAAAAACTACTGAAAATACAGATTCATAAAATTCTAGCTTGAAAATTCAGTCATCTGTGTACAGACATTCATCTATATTTACTGTTTGGAATATTGATCCAGATCCAAAGTAGTGACTACATTTTACCGTGACAATTTGGCAACCATGCCAGCTCGATAAATCTGTTGCTGAAATTTTTTGTTGGAAGCAAGTTCCTGCACAGGCATGATGGCTGCTTTTCAAAACATAATAACCAGGTTCATTTCCACATACAGTTTGTTTATATATTTCCTCAAATTTCCCGTGTAAATTGTCCATTTCATGCACTAAATCCATTTTCTACTCCAGAAAATAAGAAGTGGTGAAGTCTCTGTTTTCGACCATTTTTAAAACTAGAGATACAAAATACATTAATAGACTAGAACCTGCTGCACTAGTATTTTCAGCTCTGATACCAAGTACATGAAAAAATTAAAAATTTTCACCTTACATAGAGGAGAACACTGGGCTATATACATTACCTTCAGCTATACACATATCTATCAATTGAATCCAGGAATATTCAATAGCAAAATAGATTAGGAGGGGGAAAAAAATAAAATCTCAAGATACTTCTACAGCACAGATCTTTTGTCATCCTATTCAGAGTCCTACAGCTGCTGGCTGGGCTTCACCTCACCATGACTGCGGCTGTGGCAGCCTCACAAGCTGTTCCACCTGCGTGGGTCCATCTCTCGATCGAGGGGAGCACTGACAGCGTCCTGCTGCCTTGATGGATCAGAGCAAGGTGAGCCTCTCAGCCCTGGATCAATCTGCAGAGAGCGGCGCAGTCAGGCTGCTCGTGCCCGGCCATTGCTCTGTCCCTCCCTCACTTGTGCTACACCTGCTCTCAGCTCCTTTGCTCCTGACACATTACCACTATCTATTAGCTCTGACTAAGGAAAAAAACCCATGAATTTTCTAGCACAAAGCTGAAGGTATGTCCTGAATGACTTCGAGCATATGGGAGGGTCTAAGCACACAGGACCTGCTGTGACACCTCCAACGTCCAAAGCTGAGCGACTCAGTCTCAGCACAGGACACACAGCACACAGCCCTCCTGGATGGGATCCTGCAGCAACTCAGTGCCCAAAATTCATCTTGTGGAGAACGAGTTGGTTGCTCTCAAAGGCAGTCCAAAACTAAAGTCCTAGAACAAAACAGGGAGCAAAACCAATCCCTAGCATAGACAGACCTAACGTCAGCAGAACATGAGATTTTTATAGTGCTAACATGTTCCATCACTTCAGCAAGCACTCGAGCTTGACTGCTTTTCAAAATCAAGTCACTCCAGCTTTATTCCCAAAGTGCTCCAAGAACAGTCATGCTTGACCAACCTGATAGCCTTTTATGAGGATATTACCAGGTGGATAGATGATGGCAAAGCAGTAGATGTGGTCTATCTCGATTTCAGAAAAGCATTTGACACTGTCTCCCACAGTATCCTTGCGGCTAAACTGAGGAAGTGTGATCTGGATGATCGGGTAGTGAGATGGATTGTGAACTGGCTGGAGAAAAGAAGCCAGAGAG
>WKFP01013682.1:641068-682024 GCA_011057875.1 Pterocles orientalis
AAAAAAAAAAAAAAAAAAAACAAACAAAAAAAAACACGCACAAACCACCACACCATACCCAACACCCCACAATTTCAAGGAACCAGTCAAAGCGCAACAAAAAATAATGAGCTTCAAAAGAAGAAAGAGTTGGGTGTTTGGGGAAGGGTGTGTTTATTTCACTTTTGTTTTGTATTTGGTTTGGGGAGGTTTTTTTGTTTGGTTGGGTTTTTTTCGCTTTGGTTTTAACTCGTGGAAGCACAACTACAGTTGACTAATGTGCATGCGTGCTTCTTTAGGAGTAAGCATGGTTTTTAATAGATATATATATCTGAAATTGTAAAGCAAACACAAAAATCAATTGAATTTCAATTTTGTCTCAAGATATAATTGAAAGAATAAGATCCCTATTGACTGTTGCAGCACAGCTACGGGAAAAAAAGAGAGCAAACCAAAATATCCCTGACAGGTTTTTATATATTCACTAGAGTTGAGCCACAACTAGCCCTGGGCTTATTTCATTTGTTTTTGATTCATGCCTACATCCTGGAAATCCAACTTATATTTCAGATGGCAGCATAAACTTAAACCGGTTCAGGCAGAAAGCAACCAAAAATCCAAACAAGTCAAAAAAAAAAAAAAATCCTTTCAACACAGGACAAATTTTGAGCCAAACGTTTCATGCAGTATTATGTTCTATAATTAGTTCCTGAACGCTTGTAAAATATCTTAAAATTTTTGGTGAATTTAAAAATAAATATGGAATAAAGTTTTAATTAAATGTACATTATTTGTTTTACTTGAGAGTATTACATACAATATTGAAATAACGTTTATTATAAAATCATTCTAAAGAAGCTCTTCTGTTAAAAGTGATAAACAGTCAAAAGACAGTAGCAGGGAAATGATGCAGATGAACTCTGTTCACAGATCAGTTAGTATTCTGCAAACAGAAATTCACTCACTTATACCTACGTAGCAAATTTAATATGTAGCATTAAATTTTTTGCACTTTATTAATAATGAAGATTTAAATGTACAGCAAGTCAATGCATGTAATGCAACATAGCTACACACAGTATAAGGCAAGCCGAAGCCCACTCCATATTTGATGGGATAGCTGTGCATCCTCAGGCTATTTTTTGTTCCTTTCATATTTCCTAACACGAAGTACTATTAATTACTACAAATACCAGCTTTGTCGTTAGACAAGCGTTCTATCAATATTTTGTGCACACTTACCAGGAAACGCCTTTTCAACAAAGGAGAGATTTTCAGTCACAAGCAACAGCCATCTTTCCAGTCATTTTACACCAGATCATTCTCCTTTAATGAATCCTTGTTAAAAGAAATGTCTAACATCAACGGGAATAGTTGAAAAATGCTTATTTAGAGCATCAGAGGAAAAAACCACTCCAATTGTTAACTAGAAGGTAGGTTTAGACAAGGATTGAAACTACTAGATATTTCCTCTCACTTTATTCTCCTGACTGTTATACAATAGTTACAATTATTTCTTCTGTCATTACTTTCAAGCATATACATTTAGGTTAAAAAAAATAAAACTAAATTCAGCAACATAGCACTTCCAACACCACATCATCCATTCTTTGTTTAGGGACAGACTCTTTGCCCCTATTGTCCATTGACAGTACAGTCCAATTTGGAGGCCAGGCCTGAAAGCCGCCCATAGGCAAACTTCATCAGGTCTCAGGTCAGCAGTTATCTCGCAGTGCTCCCAGGAGCACGCTAGCTGCAATCTCCCTGGTGTCCAACTCTGCCTTTCTCCCACTGCTGGGCACTACTCTGCCTGACCCGAGTTGCAGGTTTCAACCTGGCATCAAATCCAACCCGTCACTACAGAAGCAGCAGAGGCACAGGCACACGCGAACACTTACTATGACAGACAAAGAGCAGAGCTGAGCCATACAAGGTGAGGCCAGACCAGCTGACGGGGTTCAGTGAGACACAGTATCTATGATCTTTGTTGATAGATACTGTTGAGATTATCAGCACCTAATCACTTTGGTACTTAATACATTAGAGGAGCATTACACATTACTGTGCTACTGCTCATTGCTAAAGCACAAGGCTTCACACAGATGCAGAACACGCGGCACGGCACATTGATAAGGAAGAAAAGGCCTCATGGGAGGCCTCATAAAAGCTGTCAGAGTCCAGCTCAAGTCTTTGAGGAGCTTTGTTGGGCAAGAAGGAAAGGTTTGTCTGTTAAATTATATTCTTGAAAAATAATCTGTGTACCTGCTTAGGGTACACTAAAAACTTGTTGGTAGCGTTCCATCACTGGAAGATTCCCTGGGAAGACCGTAAGAAAGCAATGGAGTTGTAACACTGAAACACAATGAACAAGTCACTTTAGAAGTATAACCTCCCCACCACCATTTTACACAACCTCTCTCTACAACACTGAAATTGCCATCACAAAAAGCCCACTGAGGTAAAGTAGATAAGCAGTATTTTAAAAGATTTACCATCTCCTGTGCTGATGAGAGAATAGTGGCTTTAAAACAGAACTTCCATTTCAAGAAGCAGAAGAGACATGAACCTTTATATTATGAAAATAAATCCAGGACTCTGCTGCTGGGCTCTTCGCTTCTGTAAGTAGGTTGTTCCCAGCTGTTCACAACAGAAATATTAGCATTATCCTCATAAACATTTAAATCCGACACTGATAGACAGAATGGTAGACCGAGATATGGCCAATGACTTCCACAGCTATTTCTATATTTTCTACATTCAAGCCAGTTTACTTATACCCAGTTTATGACTTTGTTAGATTTTAAACAGATGCAGTAAACTTACATATGCATGGGTACACGCACAGCATGCCAGTATATAATAAACAACCCTTTGAGAGAGAAAAGCTCATACAAAAGGGAAGACAATGAAAAAACAGAATAAAGTTTAAAACCTTTACGTTCAAATATTCCAATTGCATGAATATTCTTTAAACTAAACCTAAAGCTGAAACATAACACCCTTAAAGGAGAAGGACAAAAATAATTAGGGGGAACACAATTTTGTGAACTGTACTAACAATCACCACTACATTATAACAATAAATGTTGTATTACTTAGCTTCCATTACTTAATGAGCCATTTGTCCAACTTTCAGGAGACCACAATGGTATGGCACAATACATCAATATTTATGTTTCTAAATATTTTCTTTCACTGAACGTAGTCTTTTTTTCACCAAGGCAATCTGAAGATAAGATTTTCGGTATAAACATCCACTAAAAAAATAAACCCAAAAACCACAACAATCCAGACCTAGCAATGATGCAGTATTTCAGGAAAAAAGGGAAAAAAAATAATCGCCTTCCAAAAATTATCTCATTTGGCTATACTTTCATATACAAGCATTCGGGATTTTTTTGCCTCAGTGTTACTCCTATATTTTTCAAACCTTTCAACAGCTTGGATCATAAAGCCTATTCTTCTCTTATCAAGGTATGCAATTCCTTACTAAAAAACCTGATAGGATATGAATTTTGCTAGAGCCCTTGAGCCGTTAATTCCTTTGCTTATGCTTAACTTACACTTAAAAGGGTGAAAGAACTGATCTCACGGGGAAAAGACAAAGACCAAAAAAGCCACACCTAACACGGCACCAAGGCTGTACTGTTCCCAGGCTACACACAGCAACAAATTACTCTCTCAAAAGAAGAATGCAGGTCTTACATGAAGTGGAACAATTAATTTCACGCTTGTCAGCCCAGTCTCAATAGTGTGTTGATTTGAATCAGATATTTGTGGCGCATTACTGCATGCAGCGGACAGTCTTGATGCCTCCTGAGCAGACATATTGCAATGATGACTATCATTGTAAAACAATTCATCAATAAGAGTAATTACAGTATTGATCAAAATGGCTCTTTGTTTCATATCAGAATCAATTCTCAGGAGTTGCCAGAAACAGAAATATCTAATGGACTATTCCATCACTGCAGCAACTGAAACAGCTAATATTCTGGAAAGCTCTTAATAATTACTCATTGACTCTAGATTTCTGCTTCAGTGGTTAACTATACCCTGCTTACTGTTGCTTGAAAGTCAGTCTTAGTGGTTGAAATAAGATTCCAATGCAAATTTATAAATTGCTAACATCTGCAAAAAAATTCAAAACCACCTTATATAACTTCACTGTGTACTGCTAATCAGAGCATCTAATTATATTTCTTATTACATTGTTCCTGGGTGAGAAACTGCATTCTGGATGCCAACAGCTCATTTTACAGTGGCTGCTCTTACAGTACTCCACGATGGGTAGGGTGGAATGCATTACGGCTCAGATTGTAAACAACAGAAAGCATAATACCATTAATGGGATATTTTCATGTAAGTGTCACTCACTGAATTACAGATGGTGTTGAGACAGCATCAGCTCTTAATGCTGCACTATAAACCCTAGAAGATATCTTCATAACATGTTCCTATTTCATTTCAGATTTGTCCGTCCTCACACCTAAACTCTCCTACTAGTGAACTGTATGTAATTAAGACTATATTAAAATACATTTGCATGCTGATATAATCTTAAATTGGCAATAAAAACGTATTTAAATTAATAAACTGGCACATTACACAGGCACTGCAAGAGACAGTATTATACCATTCCTAATAAAATACTTGTATATAACACATTAGCATTATCATCAATTGGAAATCACTAATATTTCCTCTGATGTTTGCTGAAGTAGCATTAATTATGCTCACTTTCTTTTGGTATTCATGTACCATCAATGTAATTAATTTCGAGTTTACTGAAGTGTGAAATGTTCTGCCTGATAATAGATTTCCCAGAACCTCATACAGCAGTCGACCTTACGTGTTCCAGTTTTGCTATGGCTAAACACAGAGGTTGAGTTCAACGCCAGAGTATCCTCAACGGTAAAGCAACAGCATAGGAAATAACAGCAATATGGAAGCCTTTTTAAAAAAAAATATTTTGATAAGTTTAGTGTAAATATTTGGGTATCTCAATAGATTAAAAGTTAAGCTGAAACGTGGAAAGGCACCAACACAACAGCATGGCTGAATTCTGACTGCAGGTAAGAAGACCTAAGATTGCTTCAGTTTAGTTTTCATGACTAAGAATATTTTTTTGCAAATCATTGAAGGTCTTAGGACTGGACTTAATAACGTAACATTTTGAAGCAAGGATGCTTAGGGCAAAAGAAATGAAATTTTGCAAAGTAAGAACAGCAAGGAACAAATACTACATGAAATAACAGCACACATTTAGTCTGTCATTGATAGTAATAAGGAAACTCCATCAGCTTATATAGGACCTGTTTCACACCCCACTGAAGATGAGAGGAATTTTCTGTTTTACCCCCTTGTGTTTAGGATCAGGCCTTATAATACAGCGTTCTCCAAAAATACCAGCAGAGCAAGAACATTAAATATTTTAAGTACTTAAATATCTAAACACTATTCTCCATATTGTTCTATTTATACCTTATACGTTGCCCTCCACTTATTTCCACGTTACTAATGTTGTCTTGGTTTTTCTCCTCAAGGGGATTGCGTTTCCACCCTAATGATATCATTAGAAAGTTAATCTACGCTCATGCAAGATGCCTTAATCATTTTCTGCATCTAACAGCTGGCAAAATCTGTCAAATGCAGTAATAAAAAAAAGGCAAGAATCTTAGTGCATGAGCCACCTGACACCACTACTGTCACAGTTTTGTAAAGTTTAATTAGGAAAGAAATACAATAGTTCAGATACTACCAAACCACTTCTGATAAATACTGACCTTTTAATATGCACCAATATATTTTTTAACCCTACAATTGCAAGGATGAATGAGCAGCAGCTTGTACTGTTCTCATTCATCTTGCTTCCTTGGAAAATGAAATCTTGGGAAAAGCTTCTCCAAATGGAGTGCCTAAAATTTACAAAATTAACTAATTAAATTTAAAAAAATGTCCCTCAGAAACCCAAGATATAAAACCAGACAAAACAGATGGCACAGCTTCTTAAGAGAACAGGTATTTTTCATCCATGCTCCCCATATGTACATATTTATTCCGTGCTAAGGGTGCAGAGTGGCTTAGTGGAGCAGGACTAGCTTTTACAAGCCCAGACTCCAGATACAAAAATAAAAGCAGCCTAAACAAAAATGTGTATTCTGTAAATGCAGGTAACATTTTATGACAGTATGCTTTCAAGATATGACAATAAAGAGTGTGTGTGAGATAGCTGTAAATTACAGGACACTTCGAACCAACAGGGAAACTTCTGCAGAGACAGGTCTTCTCTGAACCGAACACATGCACCTGCACTCATGGTATATACATCCTTATGTCTTTATAATTTATACTTTCAATTCATCATACTATTATCTTTTTTAAAAACCTCCCCTGAGAGAAAGCTGCACACAGCCAGTCAATGAATGTCATAAAATCCTTGCCCTCTGAAAACAGCTGACAGAGAAGAACAGCTAGTGATGCCAGAGATGTCTGCGTGCCACCGTTAACACAGAATTAGTCCCTTCTATATCAACAAATCACGCTTTGAAAAATAAATTTTAAAATGTCAGGAGACACTGTTTGCTTGCTATGCTGTAGGGGAAAAAAGATACAACTTACTTCCCTGTGTTCTTTATATCAGTATCATTTAAAACTACATATAAACATAATAAAAATGCTTTCAATAATAAATGCCAGTGTTAAAGACAGAATTATATCAAGCAAGGAGATGTAATTTTAGAAATCTGTAATTATCATAAGATTCCACCTTCTCTAGAAAGTAGAAAAGGAATTCATTTTGTTTCACTAGATTTGAAACAACTCTTTCTGCCACAGCGTTTTCAGTTTCTCCTCCTTTCAAAGGGCCAGAGTTCTTTGCAGGTAATTAATGCTTAGAGACAATTCCATAGTGTCACTACCTTGGCTAGACTGCATTTCACAAAGGTCAGATTAGACCAAGGTTTGCGAGCAGCTTACAAACCACCTATTTACACTTTCCTACCTGATCACTTTACCAACAGATAGCAATCCAAAGCAATGGAGGGTTCAGAGCTTCTTGAAGGCTCCTGTAACACATTGAAGTATATGCTCTCTGAATGTCCCACCTACAGTTTATGCAAAGCCATGCAGAATTTGTGGCAAACAATCAGAAAAAAGTTAATTCTTAGAATTTTTGGACACATTATTCCAATTAATTGTCTTGTTCTACAAATTTAGTATTATATATTTAGTTTCATATCACTGTTTCAGACAAAGCAGAGATGGTTTAATAATTCCAATTTTATCTTCTGACAACATTTTGTTGATTTAACCTTTGTTTAATGACACAGTTCCAGTAGAGGCATGTGCACTTACTCTGACTGCGGATTTGGATTTAATGCTGACTGAACAGCAGATTATTACGGACAGAAGAAAATCCACATCACTGCATGAAAGAAGTTGGTAGGAACCACTTGCTTCCCTGAGGCTTGAACCATACAACAAAATTCTGTCTTGTAATAAACACATCATGTGCTTATAGCAAGACAGCATGTCTGGCACATCTCTGCTCAGCCATGCCTAAGCAACCTTCACATCTGAGAAACTTGCAGGGACTACAGCTGTGACCACTGTGAGACCCAACTGTCCTCTTTGAAAACAACAAGAACAAAATCTGTTGTAAAATGGGCGTAAAATACCACATACACGAGCACTAAGCTGTGGTAAAAGGTTAAAGACTTGGCACAGCAGATATTACACTGTCACATCCAAGTAAGAATATCTTCCCTGGCCTTGTTTCATGTGTCGGGTATGTCGGACAGCAACAAAGAGGCAAGAGAGAGATTGAGTGGATGATGAATATTTCCAAGAAACCAGGAAAGAAAGGAAAGATTGAATACTAAAAAAATAATTTATTATTCAAACACACCCAAACGCTAAAATGCACAGCCTCCAGCACTTCTCAGTATAGTCACCACTGAAGTCAGCAAAATACACTGTGTACGAACAACAGAGATGTGGTTTTACATAAACATTAAATTATTGCAACTAGATTTCCATCAAAAAGGCCGAGATCAAAGGCACAGCAGCATGCTCTGTGTGTAAACACAGACTAGATTGCGGGTACCTGCACAGAAAACTACTCATAGTTGTATCTGAAATACAAACCACTGCTTTAGCTCTCTGAAGTACTTGCAAAAGCTGAAGTTGCGCACCTGATTAGCTAAATATTGGAACTAGCGTTAAGTCCTGCAGCATTTTTAATTCCTTCTTGCCTGGTCAACACACTTTTGGCAGACTTACCATAGATTTTAAAATGCACATATTTTTTTAAAAACTACATTTATACTAATGATGTAAAGCAAGTAAGGTTATTAAGAAATACTTGGTTCTTTGAGGATTCTTGCTTTGTACACATGGAGCAAGCCTTGTTGACAAAACCTGCTGAATAGAGGAGATAGGTGGATTTCATTCCCACCCTTGTATGAAAATTAACTAGAAGAAGTTGCAATAAATAGAGTTGGGAGATATTGCTCAGAGATACAAAAGACTAAAATAAAGTTTTCATGGAGAAAAGTGGCTACATTGTACAATATTTCATTATGCCCTGAAATTTGTTAAACATCATCTTCTAGATGCCCCTGTTTCACTTGATCCTTACAGAAGCCTCTACCTTTTCCAAGAATGGCATACAGAACTACAAGAGAAACATCTTTTCCTGAACCAATAAAGAGTGGCAAGAATTACTTTTAGATTTTTTTAATACAAGGATTACTATAAACCACACATTTTTCTTAAACTGCCTGATGGGATGATCTTTTTTCTCTCATCAGTCAAGCATCTAGTAAAGACGATAGGTTCCCATCACACAATTTCACTGGAACTACTGAAGTACATATAGTGTTTGGGCAGATCTGCCCATTCTATTAATTACTCTCCAGTTATTAAAGCAGCTGTTTATGAATAAGAGGGTTATAAAATCAAATCTAAGCAGAAAGATTCTGAAAAACAACTCTAAGTTACCTTATCTACAAACAATCATGATGCAAACCCATTGCTCCATTTCTAAATGGCAATACAATTTCAGTCTGCAAGTTTCAGCTTTTCAATGTACCTGTGATTTCAAAGCTATTTCTATCTTTTCTTTCCAAGTTATACGACCTTTCACTGCTGTTTACTGTGCAATAGCAGTGTCAGAATGGACCAGCTTTTAATGCAAACATTAAAATTTATTTTTTAGGAAGAATCTAAGTGAGTCTAAGTAGAAGTGCAGAATTACTGTTTTGTACTAAATGGCAACATACTCTTCTTCTCCAATTGTTCTCAAATGCCTCAGCATTTAAAAAACCCTATTAATAGTATAATAATATTAAATAAATATTTTAAAAGACACAATCACAAGCCCATTGAAGCTAAGATTGAAAATGCCTAAAAGTTTACAGTGCAAGACATTCTTCATCTTCACTCATTTTCTTACCACAATCAGTACAAAAATTTTACAATTCAGGGTACCAGTAGTTTCTACTCAACCAGTTGTAGCCTCACATTCCATGTTAACATTAATTAGTTTTTTCGTGAAAACTGGTTACTCTCCAAAGCTAGCCGCAAACATGTGAGAAATCCTGTTCATCAAGACCTTGGCCTTTACCACAGTGTTCCCAGCTTCCTCCTTTTGGGAACAGGAAAAACACATAAGGAACCTGCAGTTCCCTAGAGTTCAGACTACACTGATATCTGCAGTCCTGCTTCCCTTGAGTTACAACAGTAAGATGACAGTCATCAGAAACAGCTTGTAGCATTTAACTGCTCTGCTTTTTATCCCTACAGCCACATGAAGTCCTTACCATTTTCAGTTTGAGAGAAGCAAAGATTTTAATTTAGAATATATATTGTGAATGCTCATGTTAATGTCTTACATTTCTCCGTATATGACTTTACAATAAACAAACAGTCTACTTATTTTTGTAAAATAATTTTCAGTGCTTATTTTCAGGCTGCCATAATTTGCCTGAAGAAATTCAAGGGTTAATTTGAGGTTGACAGATCCCGCATTAAAACTGCTGCAAAAGGGAATAAATAAAATAATACACAACATTCCATTTGTCTTGCTAGACTACAAGACTTGTTCATCTAAATGCCTAGACACACAAGCATACTATTTAAAGCATTTTAGTTGGTAAACTACTAAACTAATAGTAATTAAAGTACTTAAGGTAAACACTAACAGGAATAGTTAGCAAGTGCCATTTATGTACCTCGTGCTGTACTCTGGAAGTCTTATTCATCTTCCACACAAAAATTGCCTATGTGAAAGAGAAAACTAATAATTGCACACAGTGACATATAAGATATGATTCTACAATGCATTTAATTGTGATTACATGTGGGTGTTTGTAGGTTGGACATGGGAGAGACAGAAACAGACGAATTCAGGACTAACTTTAGCCTTCCACTGACACAAACACATCTACTTGTTTCCAATATCAACAGCATAGGACACAGCCAACCTTTGCAGCACCGTGCTGCAAACTGCAGCACACCATGCATGACAGCAAAGCTTTGCTTGCAAATTATTTTTTCTCCTTCCATACCAGAAGTATTATGTTAAATAAGCTGTTCCATTACATTTACTATAAAAAAGTCTCTCCAATTCCAGTTTTTACCATGTGTGTTACTATGAAGCACACATAAACACAGATTAACTCGGCTGGTTCAAAGAATCTTGCTTCTCCTAAAGACACAGTTTTCTTTATTGCCATCCTCTTATCTTCAGACTCTTCCCAACCATGTTGCCAAGATACATTCTCATGTCATTTCAGCCACTAATAATTTCTCATTTACCCATGTGACAAGTAATAAATTCACTTGCAATCTTTAGGACAGTAAACCAGAGAAGCTAAACTCATGAATAGCTAATCCACTTTAAACTTTGCTTCATGGTGGTGAGACAGCTGGTGTGCTGTGACCACCACGTATTACACTAATCACAATTATTTCACACTTTCCTAGAGCGCCTGTGCTGCTGCAGTGTCCAGCTGTTCTCTCTCATGATATATTTAGACTGCAAGACTTCTGGGGCTAGAATTGTCTTTTCATTGCACATATGTAACTATACACAACTGAACTCTGACATGCTCTAAAATAATATGTTAAAATAATCCAATAAAACATATACAGGATGAAAAGTTAATGATTTTCATTCTATCTCAGATTTGTTGCCATTATTGTTATTCATATTACTGAAGTTACACAAACAATAGAATTCTCAGTTCTGTGGCTAAATCATTTACTTCAGCTTGAGTGAAGACGAGTTAGTCCCTTCTTGTCCTTTCATTTTGAAAAGGAAATACAGATATCAACTCTGAAACAAGTGGGTTTGGAGACACATTGCCAAGGTTGATTTTTGATTTTTCCAAAACACTCTGAAATGCAAAAATTAAATGCCTTGCATTTTTAGGACACCACGCCACAACTGCATTAATAATCTCCTATGTACAAAGAGCCAACAAATTCCAAATGTGTGTAGGAGGAAAAGTCAGCAACCCCTTTGTTTAGTTTGCCTAAATAAAAAACTCGTGATCTTTCCTCTTAGAACTGCTACTCTTTGCTGCAAAAGTTGATATTCTCCAAGGATGAGAAAACAGACTACAGTGCTGTGCTAGTTTTGCTGAGATACTACACGTTAATATTATCAGAAGAGCTTCTCCTTTCTCTTGCTTGAATTTGTCAGAAGCATTTTACTTTGTCACCTTGTCAAAGTTAACACTGGAAGATGAAAACTGTAGATTTCTCAGATAGTGGATTCTAAGGTCACTGCCAGGAACACCACCACAGAGGGGTCAGAAACACCTGGGAGGGACCAGGGCAGCTGCAAGAAGGGCAGACAGAGACCCAAGGGTGGAATCGCCCCATAGAAGCAACACAGGGCCACAGCAGCTTAATGCCCCGGGCGTCATCCTCATCCATCTGTTTTTCTAAGCTAATCATCTTCTGAAGCCATGGGCCACTACCATCAGTCCTAAAGATTAAGTACTTGCAGCCGAAGCAGCCATTTAGATCCACCCATCACTGGGGATGTTTACAGCTGGAAACACCAGAATCTGATTGAGGCTTTACCTTTAAAAATGAGCAAACAAAAACCCTCAGGGAGATGACAAATTAACAAAACAAAAAAAACCACCCCAAATTTAGCTGACAAACTCAAGCATGTGTAACTAAGAAAATCTCGATTTACAGTTGCAAAAGTAAAAGGATTTGAACTCACGTATGCAAACACTTTACCATGTAAGGTTGCCTCTGCTCATCTGTTTCTTCATGAAATCACAGTGATTTTCAGTGCACAAGATGATCCCACAATCTCATAAACTAAGGTTCCGGACATGCAATACTGCAATTGTAATGATGCTCTTTATGCAAAATTATTCTGTTTAAGTGCTATTTTATTTATCCTCAGTTCTAATGTTTTGCATCAAGGAAACACTTCTCTGGATGCAGCAACATTTTATAACTCCAGATGTAGATCTGAATCATTAACAGAACCTCAGAAAACCAGACACTAATTTCCAACAGCTGAAAATTACTGTGAATAAAAGCAAAAGCTGTGTCCTACATACTCCTATAAAGCTCTGAAGAAACTACATGCCTAAAAAGACTTGCCTTTGCATCTTTGGTTCAAAAAAGACATGGCTAGCGTTTTGATTCTACACACAGATCATCTTCCACAATTTAATCTGACTTTTACAAAAAGAACTTTCTACAACCTGTATGAAGTTAAATGCGTCAAATCTTCGATTTCAAGAGACAACGTGCACAATTAATCTGAGAATGTAAAGATGACCAAAAAGTGGCTTTGTGCTCTTCAAATGCAATGCTCAACGCGCAAAGTGACAGTGACCTAGTTTCTGGATGCTGTTTCCCAGTTCTGTGAAATAGCTCTGTACCAGTAGAACTGCAGAAAATACAACTTAAAAATGTAATACTCTACCACAGTAAATGTCAACTAAGTTATTTTGGAAAATATTGATGCGCTTAAGATACTTTGTAAAAAAAACTAGAGGTTACAGTTGTACACAGAGGTGTCAGTCGACAGACAACAGAGACTATCAACCACAGTGATTGTATTATTTAAAATAAAGCAAAAATCTCTGTGTTAACGAGATACGTTTGGGAACTTAGGGTCAAACCCTATGACGGTTAACACAGTGAAAATATATGAAACATCACAAAGCACTTGAGGGGAGTTCCTCACAACATTAATTTTTAGCCTGGCAGAATAATACTCATTATAAGATCCCACAGATGAAAACTAATGTACTGTGAATTTTATACCACTTCATTATAATTCAAATGACTTTCTTCCTTCTTACATTTTCATTGTTTGATACACTAAAATACTGCTGCTCCTTTTATAAAACACAGGAATAATGTCAATGTTCATCAAATAACATGTTAAATAAGTAGCATTTAACAACTACATCTGGTTGAATATTATTGAGATACGTTATGTTACAGAACTGTCATCTCACATCAAAATATTACTTATAAAGCAAGGCAAAGAAAAACTAAGGAGTCAAGTGGTCTTTTAAGGGAAGTAAAATCAAACCTTTTTTATTAGTCTTGCACTGTTTTAAAAATTGATTTTTTTCTGAAAAACACATTTCAAAGACACTCTCCAGCTTTTAACATTTATCTTCAAGTCCTCACATCTTCCCTATGGCATAAGAACACATTCAGTACATTAACTCACAACCCAGCTTTTTTTAAGCCATTGATAAAAATTAACCCTCAACCCACTCCATTTTACACAAATTTACAGACCATCGTACTGGACCAAGCACTTCTGGATTCCTGATAGTTACTCAGCATTTTCCTTATTTTCACAGTAAAAAGTTTTGCTGCTGTTCAGAAACCAAAGACACATTTAAGTACTGTTGTCTTTTCTCTCAAGACCTTAGTCTTCAATGTAGGCTGCAGTTTATTACAAAAATATTGAACTAATTACTGTAACCATAAAACTATGTTGACAAACTATTTTCCTATGCTAATTTGCACAAATCTCAACAGTTTCCTCCCAGTCTCTTGACATTTTACGTGAATAATGTAAAAGCTACTGAGTTTCTTCCAGTGCTACTGAAAACAAAAGTGTTTCATAATGGGCAAAACACTTTCTGCATCACACCACAGAATGGTTATTTTCTTTAATCTCTTAACTTGAAATCCTTCATACTCCATTGCCCCACACTTTTACTATGCTTACTGGAAGCTCTGGGATTTTCTGTACAAAAGTAATGTCTTTCATTCTTCAACTCTGTACGGTAAGTCTTTCCCTTGCTTTTCAGGAAGTGTTTTTGAGCCACAAATACAACACAAATTTACCAAGGAAATGAACTGTGTTTGCTTTCACACAGGTTTGTTTGTTTGTTTATAAGCAGGTCAAGACAACTCAGAAAATTTTCTTCCATCCTTAGAGTCCCTGTGTGTGCTTACCCACTGAAGCCCCAGTCTACCCACAAAATATTTTCTGGGCAAGACAGGATCTGGCCAGGTTCTTGGTCAGTAGTAAGAGATCCAGCACTTCAAAATAGCTTTCAGTGCTTCCTCAAAGAGTCTGCAGAGAACAAGAGATCTGCAGTTCAGTACTCCCCTTGGGCACTCCGAGCTTGCCTCTAAATTCCAACCTCCCCAACCATCACTACTTGCCCAGTGACGCTCATCAGCACCGGTTCCTCATCAAGGGCCAGTGTGTACTGCTGGGACAGGCAGCATTGCTTTGGTAGGCTGGCTCACAGGCTGTGTGCAATGTTCATTTACAAAAAGAACAACCGAGTCTAGTGTGACCTGCTAAAAGGTAGAAGAGAGACTGGGAAGGAGCGCTTATTTTTAAAAAGCTGTGGGGTAAGCAGCTCAAGAGGTAGTGAGTGGGTGAGTGGAGGTGTGAGATGGATGGTCTCAGCAAAGAGGTGATGGTCTCCAGTTTAACCAGAGACACTGCTGCAAAGAGGCTGCACTTCTTCAGTTTACAAATCTTTTAGTGAAATTCATAAAGGGAAGATTAAGCCACCAGAACACGTGTCAGAGTCCCATTAAAATAATCTAGATAAAAGTATTAAGAATGTCATTTTGGAGCACATCTGGCTGACTGGGGAATTTCAGTGTTATGGGGAGGTGGGGGAGTCAGAGATTCTTCAGAGGCAGCTGATGCCTCATTCTGGCTTACATCTTTGTTTGAGGGAGGAGGGATATTTCCCTCAGATCACAGGATCAAAATAAAGAGGAGGACACACGATGCAGAGGAAAGGCTCCCTGCCAAGGAGCCACTGGGAGCAGACCAGCAGAGGCAGCTAGGAGAGGTGCCTGGGGCAGGAATCACCTAGCAGGAGCTAGAGAAGCCCAGGGCAGAGGAAAGCACAGAGAGGACAGGCGAGAGCAGAGGCGTGACACAGTGCCAGCCAAAACCCTGGGCAGCTCCCTGCCCCGTCAGCCTGCGCTGCCTCTCACATGGGCTGCACATACCTCGACCCTGATATATCCACGTGCCCCCCTCCCACAGCTAACTAAAAATGCACAAGCCCTTAAAAAGTGTGTGCCTTTTACTTCACAGTTCTCTGTGTGGGAGAAGAGAAACAACACATGAGGAAAAACTGTAAGATTCAATGGCTTGGTGCCAGAACGACCCGAGGAACAACATCTATCAGTCAACAGCACTCGCACCGGTAGAGCAGACTGCGTTAGTGCTTACACTGCTACAGCTTACAGTCGGGAACAGGGAGCGAATGGGCACTTCTGAAGCTATCACCTTCTACTTATTAAAACTCTTTTTCTCAGAACTTCATTTTCCTGCAAATTCTTGAAAATTGCTTTGTTCCAACTGAAACGTCTGCTAGTGACATACAACACTAAAATATGCTGACCATGTCATGAACTTCATTTGCATGTTAATAGATCTCTCTCTCTCTCTCTCTCTCGGGATTAATTGCTTTCCCAATAGAATCACACAACCCCATTTATGCAGGTTTATTCTAGCTCTGGGAAGGGGGGTGGGGATGAGCAGTTCATTGACTGCAATTCTATTGTTTCAGATTTTGGGATTTCTCAGCACTTACCTTGTTATATTCCTAAACACTTCAGTAATCATGGCCAGTATGAAACAGAGATAGACCTTTTAAACCAAGTTTATGCAGTTCAACACTGGTTTATATTCTGCAATTATTCAACCTATGATTTTAAAGAGGATGGCAAATTGATTATAGAATTCTACAGCGTGTATAAATAGCACATTAAAAAGCAATTGATATACATATATTATAAAAGTGAAAACTAGAATTTTGAGTACAGTGGTAATCTAGAACTCCTTTCTTTGCAAAAAGAGAAGTCTATCGAGAAAATATGATGCCCGGTTATTCTCTCGCAGGCTATTCTCAACTAACACATACTTAATGAGGCCACACGTTTGTGGTCTCTCCTACAGTCAGTTAGGAGGACGTTTTGAAGCACCTTTACAATATACTGTGATTGAAATTATCTAAATATACAAAATTCATTTGTATCGGAATCCTGACAACCATGGAACTCACAGCTTAAACTAAGGAAATATCTAGCGTACACGGTGTTCATCTGAAAAGAGCTCATTAGTGAATGTGACAGAGGTTACAGCAAATTTCTAAGTTATTGCAGTGACCTGCAATACAAGAATCTGCTTGGCAGATTTAAGATTCCAGAAAACCTGTCCCAGCAATAACCTCTTTACTTTTCCCTTAAAAGGGATAAATAAGGTGAGGGAATAGACTAGAGCCCTATTTCAGATTAGACACTAACACCTTTTCTATCAAAAATATTGTAATAAGCTTGCATTTATTATAAGATTATTGGGAAAATACGTATTTGTCTCAGTTCACAATCTTTTTTTGCAAATTATTTTCCTCACTCACTCCTCTGGTTCATCATTTCTGTAAATAGATCCCATAGCAGTTGAAACACTTTTCCAAATTTACATGAAGAATTTCTAGAATATTGTGCTTGGCGCAGCTGGGAATACACCGTCTCTAATGACATTCATCTCGGTGGTTTTTTGGGCCTAAGGATATGCAGATAATAATAGCAGAAAGTGGTTTTAAAAAAAACACCACCACTGTAATTATAATATCCTTTTCTTGCACTACCACTGTTCCAAAGTCTCTGTCTCTGCTAGTTAGGGCATTTCAGAGGGAGCAGACAGTCATAACAAAATTCTCTTCTTCTGCTGTTCTATGGTTATCAATTGGTTGCGGTGCACTTTGTATTCATCCGAGATAAAACAGGGTAAAAATGTTTAAGGGGCTAAAGAGAAATAAGCAAACAAACAGAACACTGTTCAAGATTCTAAACATAACCCTAGCATCTCCCACACAAAGCTCTACAGCACTTGCCACTTAGCCCAAGGGTGTCTTATATGGATCAAGGGCCAAAGACACCTCCCAGCATTTCAGGAAAAGAGCGCTTATTTTTCCCACATGGGAAAATCACACCAAGTCCAGCACCTGAAATGTAATCCCCTTTGTAAGCAAAAATGATACAAAATTCCTTCTTCGAACACAGAACAAGTCAACCAACAGAAATCGTTACCATTGCTGACCACTCCTTGATACTTTCTCCGAGCACCAGACAGAGTCTAAGCTTCTAAGCTTTCTTTCTTTTCCTCCTCTAACATGCCAACATCACAAACATTCTCCTCACACACACCAGCCAGCGAAGCTCTCCAACCACAATTCAACTCTGGACTTCAGGGATCTACAGGAGAGATGGGGAGGCACTCTTTATCAGGGAGTGTAGTGAGAGAACAAGGAGTAATGGGTATAAGCTAAAAGAGGGTAAATTTAGACTAGACATTAGGAAGAAATTTTTCACTATGAGGGTGGTGAGACACTGGAACAGGTTGCCCAGGGAGGTTGTGGATGCCCCATCCCTGGAGGTGTTCAAGGCCAGGCTGGATGAGGCTTTGAGCAACCTGGTCTAGTGGAGGGTGTCCCTGCCCATGGCAGGGGGGTTGGAACTTTATGATCTTTAAGGTCCCTTCCAACCCAAACCATTCTATGATTCTATGTACTTCATTTGTCTTGCCTCCAACTACTCCTTATCCCTACCATTAGCCTGAACCATCTCGGTGCAACGTATAGCAATAGCAACAAACCCAACCACGCTCAGCAGCTTGAAATTGGTGAGCTGTTGCTAACACTATTTGACAGGATATAAACATTTAGACTTGAAAACTGGACATTTTCAGGGCGTTCGCACCACCCTAGGCCTGACTCTTACACATTACCTGGGGTCTGACTTCTGTAGGGGGATACAAGGCTCATTTTCTCACCATCTGCAGAGGACTGATCCAAGATTACAGAAGGATTTTTCCCCCCTCCCTATTCATAAAAGCAGGATGTTTGATAGACTATGTCTCCTGCCTATTGCCCTGTGTATCAATTGGCATCGCTTCCATGCTTTGTAGGATGTCTCAGGGTTATTATATGGAAGGAACTTAGAAGTAATTTTATAGTTGTAAAGTAGCTTTTAAAATAAGCCTGAAATAAAAGAGCAGAATTTATGTGGTCAAAAGGTGTGAAATTGCACACAATACTAATTTTATGACCTCTAGACTTTCCATGGATTAATTATCTGATTTCTCTTCACATAATTGTAATAGGAAACTTCTCGATCTGATTCCGAGTTTTTTGAATTAATGTTTTAAGACAATTTTTCAAAAGCTACTTTCTACCCCAAAAAAACCTTTGTACAAAGGAGTACATTGAGGACAACTTATAAAAGTACCCTAACCACCCGGTTTTATATCATATTGAGAGCACTTTTTTGCCAATACATCTATATTATATTGAAAGTTTATGTACTGTGATCAAACCTGATCATCAGGACAGATGCATCTATGCTTTATTTCTAAATTGGTCCAATTGCATCTGATTTCACTGATGGGCCGAGCCTGGATATAGTCCCATCAGCCTGGTCGAAAGGGGAATGTGTGCTCACACCTGACTACAAAGGTTAAGCTCAAGCTAATTTTTACAAAAAATATTTGGCAAAGGCAGCATATCCCATTGGGAGGCACTGCATCACTGTATGTGAGACTCAATGTAAAATACTCTGAATAGGACCCAGTTTTGACATTTTAGCCTTGGAAGTTAATTTTAATACACTGATGAATGTCAAAAATGTTATCTTAAACAAAAAACTCTCTAATGAAATAAGACGTAAGTACACAAAAAATTAGTTAACTGCGAACTATTTCAAAAGACCACGTATTTACAAAAAGCGTGATCCATACTAGAAATATTGTGTCGGGATATTTCCCTTGGCAGGAACATACATAAATTGCATCAAATTTTTACAACCCTTTTTGGCTTTACTACAGCTGCAGCTTTAGTGAAGATTCAGAAAGGCTTGAAGCTTCCGAGTAAAAAAAAGGACTGTAAATCCCATTAAAAGGAATTAAGGGAAACACTGCACATTGGTAAAAACATCGAGCATAATTTTAAAATTCTTCAAATGTTACCATTCCATTACACTCATAATATTTTAGCAAAAAAATGTTTTAAAAAATTGAAGAGCTGTGTTTCAATTTGAACATATATTTTACATGGACTTGTAGCATATCTCATCCATCCTGTCTTACAAGCCTCCATGCAGTTAATGCTTTATCACCAACAGCTTCTTTCTGCAGGTTTCAAACTGTTCCACAATCACACATCAAAGAGTTATCTAACAATAAAGATACAGGACTACCTACTGGTACAGGGACCAGGCTCTGCCTGGCATTATACCGTAACTTCAGGTAGAGCAAATTTCATGCAGGGGCCACTGATCAGTTACTAAAAGCCAAGAACACTGGGAAAAGCTAGGAAGCCTGAGATGGATCTTCCTGATAAGATCCAGTTTATACACTGGTTTTTCTTTTTCTACTTTTTGCATTGCCATATTTACATAGGAAATGCAATGCACAATTAATAAAGACAATTGCGTTATAGGTTCATTTTGTTGAAATCAATTCAAGACATAATAGGAAAGATTTTGCCTCTTTGTTATTTTATGTTGCTATTGCTCATGATAATGTCTGCATGTTTTCCACATATTTCTCATCTATACTGAGCCACAGAGCATTTGATATGTCTTTGGAGCGAGCCCTGTGTCTATAGCACAATTATTTTTTCAGAGATCTTAGATTTGGGGGTTTAGGTTATTCCAGAACTTGTTTTATATTGTAATTGGTTAGGATGCACAGAATACAGATGCTTTTACAAGAGCTGATAGTGCTTGCCACTAGTTTTTCTGGGACCAAACACAGAGCCTTATGGTGACTGCAACCTTACCGTTACACCAGTCAGCTCATAACCAGTTTAGTCACCAACCCTTTAAAAATTTCTGCTGGGGCCAATGGGACTGTTTTTGTTCAGAAAATAGTGCAGTACCACAACTGCTCACGGAACAGAATTTAATATATAGCAGTCCCAATTGTCCTCTCATTTAAGGCAGGAATAATTCAGAATATGTCTAAAGATTTTCTTACATTAAACTTCAGACACATTAAATGTAGTTAATCAAGATCTATGCATTTATTTCATCAATATACACTTTATCTTCTCATATAGCCAAAAACAATTCATCCCTTAAAAATAGTCAAAGGCAAGCTTTGTCACTCTATGAAATACACTGAAAGCAGATAAAAAAGACAGCCATGAAATGCTAACAGTACAGGTAAAGCCAGGCTACCCTCAGTGCTGCTGGGCTCTCAAGCTTCTGCAAGAGAACCTTAAACAGATGCTGCCTCCATACTATCATCTGGACACAGGATTCATTTAGATTGACACTGCAAACTAAACTTCACAGAGAGGACTGAGGTGATTCTTCTTTCCAGCTGTCCACTCAGTTCCACTAAAGTGATGCTGGACACACAATTTACAGCACAGGATTTTAATACAGGCTGGAAATCATCAAGTTGCACAGAGGATATTAGGTGTTACACCACCTACTCTCTATCTTGGGGGAGCTGCAGTTTTTAGGAAAAGCTAAGGGCAGGGGGGCAATAAGCATTTAGCAATCTCAGTGTAATCCAGCACTGCATGCAAGCAACTCTCATAGGAAAACTAGGAATAGTTTTTTAGCTGTCAATTTAATGATAATATTCCAGTGTCTAACTGCAATTATTTATATACTTTAGAATTTCTCTTACCTATATATCTACTGATGAAGGATTAAATGTAATTTTGAAAAAGCAGATTATAGTCTGCATTCTGTGGGAGAAAGCAGAAGTCTCATGTTTTTAATTCACTCATCAGAAAGGGTTATTTTGTCCATATTCTTTAAAATATTTCACCACAATCAGAACAGCATACAGGAGGAAAAATACAGCCTCAAGTCTTGAAAACCCACATTTAAAAATGTAAAATATTGGAATTATTCCAACACATAATTGCCAAAAGCAATTACAAAATGGTGTTGGTCATTCTCCACTATAATGTTTCCAGTTAAAAACCACCAACTAATTAGACAGATGCAAGTTAAAATCTTTACATAATTTTCAATCCTTTTCTAAGTTTCCTATTTTTCTAACAGTACTGGAATTGCTGCTGAACATAAGTTTCCTCACTTTATGCATGGACACGTGTTTCTCTGTATAATGAAACTATTGAAATCAGAGAGCTTTGTTACTGAATGTGGTAAGAACAACTCTATGTGCAACATCAGCATTCAAACCACATGGGGAATAGATCTCTGCCTTTATAAAGCAGCTCAATATCTGAGCTTTGGTCACCTGCATAAAACACATTGAAGACGACTTTTGTGGAAAGAGTGAGGTTACACTGCTCAACGCTAGTTACAAACTTTGGCTTGAATAATACTACATTGATATCAGATAGATGTGGAAAATTTACTACTTGTCAAACAAACAGTGTCAACTAACCAGTAGCACTTGTAAAAAAAAAAAAAGTAGAGGCATTAAGGACTCTAACAAACAAAAACATTCAGAACAATTTTTTTCCTGCAACAGTTAGCAGAAGCAAGTGTCCAGCCACTATTCAGAAGCAGAACCAGGTGTCTAACTCATCTCCAGTTTAAATAATTTTTCTAGTAAATATAGCAAAGGCAGAAGCAGGTCATTTGTTTCCCAAGGAAGCATCCCACCTGCCAAAGAAAGGGTTTAGCTGCATAGATTTCAAGTGAAGTAGGAAACTCATTCCTTTCCTTGGAAATGATGAATGGAGCAACAGGGAAACAAAGAGCCACTGCTGCCCGTGCTTCCAGCAGCCCTCACCATCGCTGTTCACAGCAGCCAGCGGCAACCCACGCCTAGAGACAGCAGAGAGATACTTGGCATTTTGGTGACCCCTTAAGATATCTGCCTGAGCCAGCCTCCTACCAAGGGTGGAAATCACAGCGTTAGGAAGAAATTAAATATGTAGCAAAATTTTGTAGCTTCTTTCATATTTGCTTTATAGGCAAAGCACCTTTGGAAAAGTTTTTTTGAAAGTTAAATACTGGCCCCCATTCATCTCCTAATCATTTCTGTTCTAGCACTGTTACAATCAGATGCTTCTAAAGCCATTTTTTCCTGGGATTTGGGGAAAACTGAGAATTTATTTCCTACAGTAACTAAGACATAGAGACTATGGGGGTTGGTTAAATTGCGGCTGTATTTGGGATGCAGGTGAGACCCGCTCCAGGGCTGCAGGAGCACGTCACAGCCTTCTCCTTAATTCAGCTCAGATACCTTGAGCAATGTGAGTAAACAAACTCATCCCCAGTATGGCCACGGGAACCGAAAAGGAAAACAGCTGTTATCGTCTCCAGACAGACTCTTATCAATACTTCCATTAAAGCACAGTAAACTGCTACCAATGATGAAATTACCAGTAAGGAATTTTAAACACATTATTGAGGTACTCTTGGGGTCTTCAAGAGAAGTTAACCCTTTGTGATAAGCATAAGAATTAATACCGAGCAAACAGTACATACCACTAAGCTACAATGATTTTTTCCATTTGAAATATTTGTATTTTCATTGCTAGCCATTAATATGCATATTTGCAAACACAGATCACACTGTGTGACTTCAACACCTTTTTAAGTAAATGAAAGCTGAGAGTAATCAGCATCTCATAAGTGATTCTCAGTATCTCACCACATGCAGTTCCTGGGTTTTGGTGTGTGGGGTGGTTGTTTTCTTGGTTGATTGGTTGGCTTTTGTTTTAATTTTTGTTTTCCAGTGTGTGGTGGGTTTTGGCTTTTTTGTTTTGTTTGGTTTTTAACAGAAAAGCAAGAGACTGCACATATCACACCTCTTGCAGACATTTCTGTTATTTTCAGCCACAAAAATCTCATTTGTCTTATTTCAAAAAAACCAGCACGTGCAGTTACTTTTTGTCTTTGTGAATGGGCTTCTGCTAAAGCACAAGTTAACCATGCACGATAAATCACCATTTGTCTGAACCTGTAAATATTATGGCTATTTAGTTTACAAACCTTACTGTAATTACTACTTGGTGCCTTTTTTGAATCACCATGCCCCCTGGGTCCATTACTTCACATTTAGTTTTAAAATAATTTTCCAGATAAGGTACCTCCTAAACATTTTCATTTTCCCTCTAGATAAATCATTACACTAATTGTTTATCAGAAAACTGCAGGCTGCCACTGGATTAGGAGAAAACAAAGGGGCCATATTTAATTCTATTTGATAGAACTCAAAGGGGGGGGGGGGGAAATCAAGACTAGAAGCTGCATATACCTTTTCTTCACAGGATAAAAATTTAAACAGAAAAAATAGGAACACCTTCTAGAACCATTTTCTTAACAAAATACAAATGCTAATAACAAAACCATAAAACACAGTACGGATACAAAATTGACTTACGCTCAGACTACTTAATTACAACAGCTTTTTTTCTTTTTTTATTATTTCCTGCAGCTAACTGCAAAGTGAGGATCTAGAAATAATTTGAATTGATAGCTTTCATGAAACTATTAATGAAATTATAAACACAGTGACTTTTACTAATCAGGATGTACAAAACTGTCTTACTTGATTGTTATTACTTCCAAAAAAATAAAGAAAGGCCATAAACTGGGACAAGTACCCACCCTCATGCTGGTTTTTTTATTTTTTCCCAGTAAATTAAGCACATCTGACAGGAAATTCAGAGAAACTTGGGCCAATGGTATTCTACAGCATTGTTTTATACTATAGCAACATTTTAGTACACCTACTTCAAAGGTCATTATTGAAAATTTATAAAGCTAACACCTACTTCACTAAGCACCCACCCCAGCATCCTCCCAAATTACATTTACTTTGAAAAAGTAACTTAATAAATAGCATGAATAGAATGACTGACTAGTTAGGAAAAATACAACCAACGTCCTCCAAAGCACTGGTCTGCTTCTTACCTCTGTAATCAGGCTGCAAAAGTGGGCTTAAATACAGTGCTGAAAAAACTAATGACTGGCACAAAATCTTTATACTTTGATATCTAAACAAGCAGTATAAGTGATGATAAATTAGCCACCACACCATTTGAAACTGAAATCCAGCGTTATATCCATTGCAGCGTATTCATTTTTATACTAACGCTAATCACCGCCTCGCTAGCGCCAACTTTTAACCCTGACTGGCTGAATTTGCTTTTCAGGATCAATATGAAATGCTTTCCGTAGTCTAGCAGGTATTTTGTTCTGTGTTGTATATTAGTTCAGGTTTCATAACCGTTCTTTCTAATCACATCTGAAATTCAAGCCTGCCAAGTTACGGCGTTTATGAAAAGATCACAGGGAATGAAAAAATCTGAATAGGTCAAGTGATATAAATATGCATGGACAAATCATTATCTGTTCTTCTCTTATTCTTTTGGTAAATGGGTAGAGGAGAAACATAAATCATTGCTCAGCATGTATTCAAAGAGCTCCTCTTGACTCAGAGAATACCACTATCTGAAAAAGCGTGCATACAGGAATTAGCTATTACACACCAAACCATACTATCTGCTGCTTCATTTAACCTGTCAGTTTAAAGGGTAAAAACCCCAGACTTTGGACCTATGTAAAAATTTATCTTAAAATTGAATTAATTTAATTTAAAGCTGCTCTTTCCCATTTTTCCTCCCAGATTTTAGTGCTATGCATTAGTCCTCTCCCCTTTAATTGAATAAAATGCATATATTGAAATTACTTACACAAACTTTCCTGAAATAAATATATAGCTTAGATCTGGACTTGAATTGTATAGTCACCTTTTACAGAACAAAAGAAAAAACTTTCTAGAACAGTCTTGAATATGCTGACAGCATTTTGCCATTCATACCTTTTTTTAATGTGCTTCATGAAATACTTTGTTCAACTAATTTTGGAGAGAATTTTCCTAGAATTCCTTCTCCTGAAGTCACACGTCACCTCCGCATCTCAGCACTGCGATGTTTTACAGCAGATTTAAATGTGGTGCCCCAACAACTACAAACAAATGAAGTTTGCTATCCCAACTGAGCTAAAAAAGTAATGCGAGAAATGTATAAAAATAAATATGAATGGTTATATAGAGCTTTAAAGATACTTGTTTGATTAAATAAAGTGGGCATGCTCTCTGTGAAAAATGCAGAATGAGACTTAAAGCTATGCTAGCAATTACATGTTCAAAACTGGTGCAGAAATACTCTCACAGCATGGGAAATACATTTTGCATGTTAAATAAAAACTGACAAAAGGTGTATATGTCCACACTGCCAGCATGTTCCTTGCTGCCAAGCACCAGTCTGCCACCAAATAGATTATGTCCATTTGGCCTTTGGGAATGGTGGCATCTTAGAATTTCAATTTCAAAATATAATTAGAAGAAAAAACCCACAAACATTAAAATGGCTGGAGGAAGAATACCTTGTATAGAATACTTAATTCAGGATCAGAATCTTTATTTGGTATTTTACTGGAAATCGGTGAGGCAGCTAGAGACTGGAACATACAAAATATTATCCCAGCACTGCACAGAGCTGCTTGCCTCAAAAACTCTAGTATTTCAGCAGAAACAAGGGCAATCATTGTACAAGTCAGGGCACAAGCTAAAGTACCAGACTTAAGCCACAAACCCATTCAATGAAGAATAATCATGCATACGTGGAAAGTGTGATGGTTCAAAAAAAAAAAAAAGGTTTTTCCCCATACAGCACTCTGCTTTTCAGTTTATGTTTATCTAGGTGATGACAGGAGTATGAGGAATGCCATCTAATAACGCACTAATTGTCTACCTCAGAAAGCAGAGATAAATGTTGAAATACATTAAAAAAAAACCAGATTGCTCTAAGTAACAGATTCACTTAACCAAACATTTTATTTCCTGTATCTTGAATAATTAACAAAAAAGTGTTTACCAACAATTATATAACAGCTTTTATAGTAACACAAGGAGGAGAAAAACATTTAGCACCGACTCTCATGAATAATTCAAAAGGTCTAATTTACCATAATCGTGTCTGGCATTTATCTTCAGTAAATAATGTATTAGGCGTATACTGCTCACTATTTCCTACAGTAACTACTAGAGAGCATTAGGACCAAACCCATCTGTGTTTAGCATTCTGTGAATCAGGCCAGCTCCTGCACGCATAAAATGATTGCTGATGAAGCCATTTACCTATGCAATGGATAGAAATGACATCTTTTAATATAAAATTAAATAAAAATTATAGAAACTGCAACACAGATGAGGTTTTTTGTATACCATAAATATTCATAGCTTCCAAATTGACAAAGCATACCTCAGAAACCATAGGAACCACTCTAGAAAAAGAGTTGGGTCTTCCACATTCACCGTGCGGCTGACAAGTTAATTTGCATAAGAGCAAATTAACATCTCAAAAGCCTTGTCTGTGCTAGCATTTTCAAGAAATCACCCACCATTACGCAAAATCTGAAGATCTTTGGCACAACAGAAAAGTGAGTTCTAGTGTGCTCCACACTCAGGGTGCTCTTATTTGTTCATTTGCTTAAAGTACCACCGTCCCAGCCCCTTCCTTCTACACTAGCAGCTCCTAATTCCTAATAAATGGTAGCATACACACCAGCAAAAGCAGGTTTTAAGGTTTTTGATTATTTCTTATTTTTTCCTGTTCAGTCTACAACTTAATCTTTCCTGGAACTTACACATTTTCCAATAACAGAAAATTTGAATTAATCACAAATACATCTCCCCAGAATTAAGGGATTCTCTAATGCAACTACACTCAAATTGATCAGCCACATCTTTAGTTTGTGTCTTACTTATTAGTAAGGATACAGAATAAAATACACAATCTGCACATAAAACAAGGATAATCCTTCTTTTAAGAGCTCACTTCCCCATTTTATTAATTTTTTCAACTTTTTGCAACATGTTTAACAGATACTCAAAATAACATAAAGCAGAAACTTCCAAAACTCTGTACTTTACTTCTTCGTATGATTTTTAGTGTTGTTCATGCCCAGGACTTTGTAATACAATTCTCACATTCTGGAAAATATGTACTCAAGTATAAAATTCTTTATTAACAACTCAAGTGAAATCAGGAGCATACTTTCTCACATAAATCAAGGACACTACACAGCTAAATTAAGTGATCTACTGAAATTTCACACACACTAACAGGTGGTATCCTTGAGATCTCCAAGAAGCTTACATTAAGCACACCATGGCTTACCTTCAGCAGAATTTTCTGTATTTTTCAAGCACATTTATGTTAATTTGTTTAGATTACCTCTATTCCTTATGCATGTATAATAAACAATACACACCACAGCCACATTTTTGTCCACTCATCTCCTAGACTTATTTTGTCATTTAAAGAAAGGTTCTAGTTGTAAGAATTAGTTAGAATGTTTCACTTTATTTACTCCATATATTCTTGTATGATCCTTTTGCTGAATCTCATTTTCTGAATAGTAGCACTTCACATATCCCCTATGAAACAAACCAGCCTATGATCATGAGTTGCATAAAAGGAATTCCAGAAGATAGAAAACCAAGAAGTATTTCAAGAACTGTTCTTTCACACTCTTTTACATTACTAGACCACTGAAATTTGTTTTAAATGCCTGTACAAATTGGCAGAATAATTTTTTCTTTTGTACGTATATTGAGAGACCAGGAAAAAGTAGAATACCTGTGGTTTCCAACTGTGTCTCAGTTTCTTCAAAGCTGAGGTGGAAACAGATCATATAAACATGACTCAGACTGCAAAGAACAGGACACCGGAGTATTGCTCAGCTCACCAACTAATGGAACACACCAGCACCTCAATAGAAGGCAAAGCCTCAATGGCAGTTCAGCAGGATGGAGAAGGCCCTCATTACACAGCCTGTTTGAATTACAAAAAGGATGCATGAAAGAAGAGGGCCTGCTAGTTACCCTTACAATCCCTATCCCTATTTTATTCTGCTGCTCAACATCATCATGGTAAATTGCCTTTTTGACATCAAGGACCAAAGCCAGTGTCTCCAGTGGGCTAACACACCAGATCAATGAGAACTGAATTCAACCTAGGTTACATAAAAACTCCTGAATGTTGGCCTGTAATAACCGCCAGACACGTGTTGAACGGAGCCTCCCACTGACAGGAAAACCACTGTTTTAATTGGAAAGAAATTCTAATTATACTTCGGTACCGAAATCTTTAGGTCTCCATAAAGAAATCACAGAAGGCTATTTTAAAAATGGAAATAAATATCTTCAGCTGTAGAATAAATAAAGCAAATTAGATGAACCTTCTGCACCTTTTCTGGAATCACACCTGCATTATACAGTATGTGTGGAGAGATGCACCCCCATTATGAAAAAAGGGCCCTTGAGAAGAGATGGAAACGTATGAATACACATGCTCCAAAGGCTCAGTCAAAGAACAAAAAACAAAGGTAATTTGCAGAGATATTGTCAAAAGCAATACAGTTTGGATGACACTATATAATTTAATCACACATAATGCCATAACAAATCTTCCATTAAAATACCTTTCAGTCATGAATCTCAACCAGCACAAAAATCCCAGTTAGTTGTAAGCAGTTTCTTAACCCTTGTTTGTTTAATTTCCCTTCAATTGTCAACGCTGATTGAGAAACTTCATATGGAGGTCAATTACTAAATATTAACAGTGCAGAAAATACTTTCTGTAAAATATAGATTTCATCTGAAGCTACTATGTATGATCCAAATAAAACTGCAAACACAAGTTACTACATGTAAAATAGGATATAAATTACAATTATTTATCATGGCATTTTATAAAATTAAACTATGACCTATCTCTCCAGCTTCAGCCTCCTGATCAAAAAAAAGGATTAACTTTCACAGTCAAAATGCCTAATGTCAACTTGTCAAGTCGAGATAAAACCTGATTTAATAATCCATGAAGAAATGGAGAAACATAGCAGGAACCTAACAACAGAAAATTATACTATCAGGATAAATGTCAGGCACTAAATAACCATGTCCATGAAAACTTGATGCTGTAGACTGCTGATACCTCTGAGCTATTGCCACATTCGCAAACTGAAAGACAAAGGCTAACTATTCTGATTTCTAAACAAACTATAAAGGGCTTAGTAATTAGAGGGTCCTTTCACTAACAGACTTTCCACCGTGGTGGCATTCTGTCAGTAAGACGGACCCAGTCAATAAAAAGGTGCTGAAACCTCCAAAGCCAGAAACAGTAGCATGTGGAATTGATCATCAATAGCACCATTTTGGTTGACAAAAAAGTAAAATAAAAGGCAAGAAATCCACTTGAATAGTCCATTGTCATCCTTATAGCCATCTTAAAATACTTTAATTCTAAACAACAGATGCATGATAGACAGCTCATTTTAACATTTCATAATTACAGATTTTTTAGATTCTTGTCATTGTATTACAACTAATCTTTGTTCCTTATCACACAAAGAGTATACCTATTGACGAAACAGTCTAAGACACCTCTAAAATATCCTTCTCATCCTCACAGAAACAGAAAATCTAAGACAACCTTCTATGTGCCCGCACAGAGAGGCATAAAGACTTGAAAGAGCTCCAATCCTCCTTCAAATCCTTATGTTGGCAGGCAGATCAGTAGAAGATTTAAAACAAGAGTCTTCAGAGAGTTTGGGACTTCTTTCCTCCATAGTATATAAACCATCAAATTAACAGCTAATCCACACACTGCGGGTGCTTCCTCCAAATTCCAGATACTTGCTACCTACTTGTCAAATCTACTTGCATCTTCTCATCTTCACAAGAACATGCTCCTGAAATTGTCTCTTCCAGGGTGGTCACCAATGCATATATGGAAGTTACTGTATTTTACCCGTCGCATGCAAACCATGCACACATATTCAGATATACTTGTTAGGACGTGAGGGGAGGGAAATCTGTAGAAATACTGTTACTATATTAAACCTACTGTTTATTCATCATCTTAATTATTGTTTTCTGACTTCAGTTTAAATTGTGTTAACCATTACATAACAACAGCAGGTCGTAAATAAATGTGGTCTTACACAACTTGTGCAGAGAGAGAAGTTAACACTTGAATATAAAATGAGTTTTGGAACAAGAAAGTGTATTAAAACATAATTTTAGCAACTGTCACAAATGCATAAGATGACAGCTATAACCCACAAAATGCCTTCATGTATCTGCAAAGGCTGCTGAAAATTAAGCACATTAACAATTCAGTCAGTGAAATACCTTGTTCACATAACCAGAACTCATCACCATTCACGCAGCTCTGCAGATTGGCACTGCAAAAAAGACTATACATTCTAAATGAAACTAAGTTTTTTATTATAAAATCCAATTTTGTCTTTGTCCCATTTAATAACACGTCTGACAAATATTGCCAACCTTTTATTATATGTGTGAAGTACAAAAAAACCTGTCCTATTAGCAAGACAGAGCAGTAAATGAATTTACAGAACTGATGCTGGAGTTCTTGGTTGATACATTGCACTAAATGAGAGCCTCACACCTTCTGCGCGGTTGTTTTGGGAAAGAGCATTTAAATCAAACTGTTAACAAATCTAATAGGTGCAAAATACATGCTCAAAACTAATGATGCAACATAAGGGGAGAAGCAAGGATCCAGTAGAAACATACTATCAGACATCTTAAAGAGAACAGGATTTCAAGGAACACAATTTATGAATTAAATGTTTGTGAAATGTACAGGCAGACACTTTTTAGTTTGGAACATACCTCTTACATTCACTAGAAGTTTAATGTAGATAAGTTTTCTGAAATGTTTGACAGTAAATTAGCTGTAATAAACACTGCGTTAGAACACTGAACTCGTAGAGTTTCCATAGCAGAACAGTGTCTGCCAAATTTTCTTATTCATCATTGCAAATCTCAAGCTGTTTGATGCCTTTTTAAAGGTTCGTTTTCTGGGAAAAAATGAGTTATTACAAATAAATTGAGTTCTAATTGAAAAGTATATATACTGATTGATTATTTTAGAGTAAATTCTGAAAACTGGTCAACTTCAAGATTAAAACCTAGTAGAGCAAGTAGGTGCCATGTACCAGTTCTATCTCTAGTACTCAAGCCCATCTCTTGTTTTAAGATGACTGTCTCAATTTTTGGTTGCTTAGGATTGGTACTACTAGACAAGAAGGATGTATTTATTGCTTGCTTGATAGCCTAGAAATCGATCCAATGGCTAGGACAGCAAGACTGGTCACACAAGCAAGGAAGTCAAATGCAGCTTTTGCCTTTCTCACTGTGGATTTTGAAGCTTTAATTTCTCTTGCTGGTTTTTCAGAAACAGTATATCTCTCCCTCCTGAGCATGTGATCCATAGCAGTTTTCAGAGAGTGCCGATTGTGCCACAACTTGGTTCCAGAGAAGGAAAGCCATGAGACACCTGATGAGCAGAGCATATCAACATCTTCAGTTTGGCATTTACATCCCAGAAGAGAGGGCTCAACCCACTTATGTACCAATCTTTATGTTGCAACTAGAAACTGCCTTTGATACACTTAAATTATATGAAAATAATCTAATTTTAGTTTATAAAAATGCAGCAACTGAGAAAATTAGAGTTTTGCTACAAGTAGAATTAGTTTTCTTCATGCTCTCTGTAGATCCAAAAGTATTGCACTGTGCTCTATTTCATGTGTTATTTAGAGGTAAACTTACTGTTTCTCATGCACGTACAAAAACAATATTAATTTGTCTAAACTCAGGATGCAGGGAACTTTCATTTTTAAATTACTGCTTTCTTTTAATGATGATTACATAAAAGTAATCTCAATCTTCAGACAGCTTACTGTAACACAAGAAAAGAAAAACCTAAAAACCCTTCAGGATTTACGTGATAATTTAAGTGATAATTTTTCTTTTCCTTTGGTTACATTATCACCACATGGTGTTTTTAAAACATCTATGTCACTTGAGAATATCCTGTTAAATAAACAACTGTTATATTTAGCTATGCATGAAACAGCACAGAGAAGAATATAACCTAGTTTGCACTTTCCCCCCAAAAGCAAGAATAAATGCAGTTGAGGCTGGAACAGATGCTGTGGTCTAGTCTCATTCAATGCAGCTGTAATTATATCATTTTAGCAATTAATTCTGACTGGGGCTTTGCTCAGCTCTGACTGAATGTTCCGTGGTTGATTGTTCAAGAAAGTAACATCATGCTATTCATTTCCTCTCTGCAGTCAAACATTCAAATGGCAACATTTGCTTTCAGCAGCCTGAAAAAAGGACAAGAAATCCTGAAAACTCTTTAGGATTCAAGTGACAATTTGAAAAGCACAAGCAAAGCAGCACACAGGGTTTCTACTCAAATCCTGTTAAAAAAAAAAAAAGAGAGAGAATGGTAGAGTACAGTTCCACATACATCAGGATAAAATTGAATTTTAGATTTCTGCCACAGCTCAGAGAGTTATCTATAAAGATGCTAGAGAAAGACGAAGCAGATGAACTGAAGAGAGTTTCAATCTCACTATTTGCTTTATTGCACTGGTCATCCAAATAACTATATTTGTTTAATATTCAAAATAACTTAAATAAATAAGAACTAATTCAGAGAGAGGAATTAACACAAGAGAACAGCTATCAAATGTTAACGTTGGAGCAAAAGACGTAAGGCTAAAATACATACTATTCTGGAGACTAAATAATTTCATTAAGATCTTTCAAATAGCTGTAAGATCTAAACCATTTTGTACAATTCCTACTCAAGAGGAAAGTATTTTTCCTTTCGACAAACATTAATGATTTCATAGCATTTTCTGAAAAAACTGCAATTTGAATTATATTTTGCAGTCTCAAGTGGAATGTACACTTTTCATGTTACACATCATTTCCACAATAGAAACCGCCCTGCAGTGGTGCTATGCAGCAATAAAGTACTCCGAGATCCACTGCCTCTACAGTTTTTGTTTGGTTTTTTACTTGCATCAAATACATTACGCCACATGGATTTCACACAGAAAGCTCCAGAAATTACAGGAAGTATGAATAAAATCCCAAAAATATTTGCCACAGAACTATTTACAGAAAATTTCTGTAAACTTATGTGAGAAAGAGTCACGATGATGCCCACCATACAGGAAAAACAATTTGTTAGAGGTTTAAACTACAGAGATTCATTGAACAGACGTGCAAAGACTTCTCCTCCTTATCAGCTGGAGAACATATTCCCTACACGCTCTATACCATTCTCATCATTTGCAAGAACATCCTTTTCATATTCTGATACAATGCGAAATTTTCCAACTCCAGAAACAAGAGGATCATCTTAATGAATATGAGAAATCTCTCTGTAAAAATCTAACATTAGAACTCACAAGGAAGATGGCAAGAGGCAGTGAAAGGTAGTGTGATGTATGTGTTCCCAGAGCATGCATGGGAAGAAAATTTCTCATCCATCATACTTTCCATTATAAGTGTTTCTAAGTTAACTTGGCAACACCCGCTTCCAGTTGTCATCTCATCAAATGAATGTTTAAGATTATAAAGCTCCCAGAATCATATATATGAATGTGAACATATGTGCATTTCTTCCCCACAAAAGTTTAAGTTCACAGTCCCTGGTCTATGTTAACTATGGTTACAATGATTAATAGCACCACAATAATTGGTGTCCAGCATCTATTCATCATAGGGGTTCCATTTCTTCATGGAGTTCCTCTTTATGTAATAAATGTAGGACTTTCACATTGTACCTGACAGCTTGATTAATGATGCTACAGTTACTTTCTCACACAATAAGCATGGCGTAAGTATTGTAAGTGTCAGTTGTTCAGCCCACTTTCAAGTCGATTTACTGCTCTTCACCATTAACAAAGGGTAAAACAGGTAAAAAAGAGGTGTACATATTGTAAAGTGTTCTATTGAAATTAATTGTAGGTTTACCCAGCTCCGCTATTTTAGCTATAAAGAAAAAACAAAGAAGCTACTGATACCTGATCAGTTAAACAGCCTTTTTAGAGCAACAGACTACAAAGTACATTGATTATGTACCAAAGATTTACCATGTCAGTTTATATTTCTGATTTTTTGTTGTTTTCCAACAACAAAAAAAAATTGAAAGCAATACGTAGCAAGGAACTGATATGAAATGACACAAGAACAGTCAGATGTGGAACTCCTAACTGACGATGCTTTTCACAGTGCTTCAGCATACAGAACTGACAAGCAAGTTCACTGTAGATGGAGGCTCCTGCAGATGGAGTTCCAAATCTAACTACATCTCTATTTTGTCCATCAATCAGGCACTTAATGATGTCTTCAAACAGTTTTTCAGATGTCAATTGATTTCTCTGTGGCTAAGTAATTTTAATTGACCTTTCCAAATAGTCACACTAACAAATTATCAAGGAATTTAAAAGCAATTGAACTAACAAATATAACCCACAACAACACAGCAAATCGCTTGAAGAAGTAGCAGTAAGAAACAGTTTGGTGCAGTTGATAATTGACAGCAAAAAAGGCAAAACCTGTTTTATTTTCTTGATTTTATGTGTGCTAAAGATGGCCACATACAGTTCAAGAGATAAGCAACACAAACAAATTATCCTCTGGCCTGGTACATAGCAATCAAAGACTGCTTATACTAGAACATCACCTAAACTTACAATGAAATGCTGAAGTCATACACTCTATTCAGCAAGCTCACACAAACACTAACACACAATGGAAAGCAAACCAGTCAAGTTATAAATAAGAGATGCAATAACACACTATGGATTTGTTTCTGTTCGGCAGAAGTTATGCTGAAACTCCTGTATTGTTCACTGCCCTGAAGCAACCATGATTGATGTTGTCACCCATAATCAGCATAAATGAACAAGGTATTCTTTATGTAGCCTACAGATAATCATTACAAACACAACAATAGTCATACTGGATGAACACAGCATTCACCAGAACAGTGTCCAGAAGCAGATTCTTAAATAAGATACTACAAAGATGAAAGTAGTATGTGTTAATATTCTCCCAAAATACTCTCCTAGGCATCAATCATCTACGATGTAAGAACTTGGAGGTAAAAGTAGCATCTGCATCCACTTAATTTTTAATACTCTTTGATAAACCTTTCCTCTACGCACTTGTCTAATTGCTTTTTGAACTTATTTATACTTTGGCAGTGGTAATGTCCCATGACAATGAATTACATAGATTAATTATCTCCAACAGAAACAGCCTCTCCTTTGTATCAGAACTTTTAACTGAATTTCATATGATGCTCTCCAACCCTTCTGTTAAGAGAAACTGTGAATAATTTCTTGATCACTTCTTTCCTGTCATCAGTGATTTTACACAGATTTCAAACTATCCTTTCCTCCCTTTTCACTTCTTTTGTACGCTAGTCTTAATTTCACCCCACAAAGGTGTCCTGTTCATCTCATCATATTAAAGATTTGCTACGACCTTTTCTCATTCTACTGTATCCTTGAGACAGAAAATCAGTACTACATATGTTATTCAAGATTTAAGTCAAACATGGATTAATAGCATAGCATAATAATTTGTTTCATCCTCCATTCCATTCTCAGCAATTCTTGCTGCCCTCTTCACCACTTTCTGACTTCCACTCTGCATGAAATGTGACTCTATAGATTTCAGTTGCAAACCTGCTCTTTTGCTGTGAGTTCGTAGATAGTAAAGGGGATCAGAGGGACCAAAGAGAGATGAAGATAGCACATCCTCCCTTTGCAACATTAGTAGTAGCGTATCCCCTTAAGAGATACGATTTCCCCAGAAACAGAAGTTTTCCTCACCTGAGAGCTGTGTGGAATTTTTACAAAAAGGCAGAGATCAAGACTGACCATATCGTTTGTTGAACTGTATTTCAGTGTTTGTATTACAAAGCCTGCAAGCATCAACTCAATGTTACAAAGCAAACACTGTGGTTTAGCAGAACATAACTGTAACATAGCACTTCACTGTTCTGGTTTTTCATCAACTCCTGGACTCTAAGTCTAAAGAAGTAGTAGACACGTGAAGTAGGTCATACTGAATGTATTAGGACATACTGGCAGATTGTACAGTTTCTGCATTATGCTGCTTTCCAACTGTAAGACATAGCCAACTGCACATTTAAAACCGCTCTCAATCACATGAATATTATCCCATTTAACTATATTCCTTGAAAGAGTTATTCCTTTCAGTAGTAATCTTAAGCTCACGAAAGAAAACCATTTGCTTTTTAAATCTTTCAAATCAAAGAACATACGCCATCCTATGGAACAGTTATTTGAAAAGTCTCTTCCAAGTTTTGAACCATGTGAAATGAGCTGACACCCTTTACTACTTTCTCAGAGCTGAGCTAACAGACTGCTTTTAAGTTTAATCCCTTTCTAAGACTAAGCAGAGAATGTGAGAATGTCTGTGCTTTGAACTTTTCAAACACCTTCCCTCAATTTTCAAAAAGTACTTCACAAATATTAAAGTGTCCATATCCACAAGACAGATAAGGAAAAAATTTAATAATCGGAAATAAATAACTTTTACAAAATCCGTCTAGCTGAAGCTGCCATTCACTAACTACAATCTTTGCCACAACACAACCAAGAGATTTTCTGTTTTTCTGTCTCAAGACAGAATTGTTCATGACAAGTAGTAGTCAAGAAAGCACATGCCCACGAAGGAGAGAGAAATAATGGAGGAGATAGCAGTGAGCTACACCTCTTTTGTATCTATCATCTTTCCTCTTCCCCCTCCAAAACAGAAAACAAAAACCTCAAGAAAAACCCCCACCCTTCAAAACAAACATTACTTTTCTCTCACATATTGAACAAATGACTGTAGACTCAGAGCTACTAATCCATTACGGAGTTATTCCCATACAAGAAAATATCATACCCTACAAGTGAAAGACATATACAATCATGAGTATCAGAACACATAAATTTAATTATGTGAAAGACATAACACAGTTTGACAGAAATTAAACTGCAAGAAGAGAAAAAGCAAAAGTCATGATTTTCATTTAGAACCAAAAGAATTGAAACTCCAAATTTAAATTCTGTTCAACAAAGCAACTTCTAGATGTAATTAAAAACTTGAAAAAAATTAGTTTGAAAAAAATTAATTGTAAAATAACTAAAAAGATAGGTTGCACATTACTTTTTTTAACAAAACCCATCTTTTTCAGAAGAGTTCCCTTTTTAAATTATCAGCCATATTAACAAGTTTATCAGAATTCCCTCTTCATGCTTTGAAGCAATAGGCATACCATGTACACATACTCCCAATTTATTCTTTCCTGAGGAAATTTTGAAGATTGATAATGATGATGATAAATCCCTGCTGTACCCACAACAAAGCAATACACATAAGAGTCAGTAATTCTTTCCCTGGCAGTCTAATGAATTCAGTAAGTACTTAGCTTCCAGAATCTAACATACAGTATGATAAACTGAAGAGATTGGTGGATGCAGGGGCGGTGCACTTGCTAAACAAATCCTAAAACATCTTGGTACATGCAGTGATGAAGAAAAAAAGTGGAGAAGATACTCTTTCAAACTACTAAAGTGTAAGGTTTTATTATTTACTTTGGTCACCAACAGCTGATCTAAAACAATACTTTAACTGGCATTGTGATCTTTCTTTTGTTAATGACAATTACTGAATTTAGCCACTGCATTTTCAATATGTAATGCTATATGTCAGGATACTTTTCATTTTTATTCACAGGTTCTCAAGGTGAACAGCTAATAACCTACAATAAGTTAAATTACTCACTTAAGATTAATGGTATTGAGCGTAGAATATAGTAATTTAGTGCTGCAATCCTTCATAGGATACACGGGTGACTGAACAAGATAAAAGAAACCTGCCAATGGTCCTTGGGACACACAGACACACATGGTACCAAGAAGTGACTTTTTCAACCTTGGGCTTGCCCTTTGTAATAAAAGATGGTCAGTACAGACTATGTTCATGCACAGAACTTGCATTTGCTTCTGCACTTTAGAACATCTATCTTGTAGTTAACAACTGTGGACCACATCCATCCAGAGATGGCAATTTAGTGCTGCTACCCTAAACAGCACAAAAAAAAAAGGAACTCCTCCACTATTTTTTTTTTTCAATGACTAGCTGAGCATGGTATTTCAGTAATTCAGATCAAATAACATTTTGGTCAAGCAAATTTTGAACTTGACAGAAAACTTAAGAATCTGATGCAAAGTCCAGTGAAGTCACATGATTCTTACTGACTTCAGCATCCTTGGATGAAGTCCACAAATGCTTTAAAAGAATGTTTCTCTGTTTTCTTTCAGAATGGCATCATTAGTGCTCTGCATCCGCTAATATCTCATTTGCAAAAAAGTTACTATTAATGAAAGTTATTGTTGTGTCTGGATCCTGGTGTAGAAGGAACAGCAAGTGCTAGAACTTGTGAGAAATATTTAATGTCATGCAATCTGCCCCCCTGCACAGTAATAACCCACCTTACAGCACTTCTTATATTGAAGCAAAAAAGTAAAATATTCTTTTTCACCCTCTATAAGCATTGTCATACATCAAGTTACACACAACAAAAAAAAAAATCACCAAATGCTGTACTCAACTGAGAAAGGTTAAACAAAGCTGTACACAACCACATACAAAATATAGTGTACTTGTATCTAAAATCTGCATAATTTTAATCTTTGTTTTGATGTTCAGCAATAAACTCCAGTAAGTTTAAACACTTGATTTGCATTCAGCTACTCCAGTATATATCGAACTAGAATTTTATACTTTCAAAATATTATTTGAATTTAAAGGAAGAATATTTAAATTCAGTATTTTTAAATTTATGTAAGTCATTTATCTTTCTCATGAGATTACAGAAAAAGAAATCTGGTAAAATAAGGAGATAATCTCAGGCAAACAAAATGTAGTCATCACTAAATATCATCACAGATATTAAAAACAAAACTACATTTAGGAATATAAGTATTAAAAGGAGCATTCATATTTTTCGGATCACTTTGTACCAAAGATTTAAGTTTCTGCTATATGTTTCAACACAACATTTTTTTGTAGAAATCTGAAATTTGAGTTTTCACTGTGTCATTTTTCACCTCTAATATTTTTCATATAGAAAAATATTGGCATAACGACATTAAATTTTTTCATATATTTTTCACACCATTTGCACTAATAGTCCTCTTTAAACAGATGATCCCATTTTCTAATTTGTAACCAGTCGTGAATAGTCTCCAACATGAAATAATTTTTCATATATTTTAGGAAGAATATTCAGGACATCTTCAAAGGTAGTGCAGAAACCAGTGCAACCCTGGAAGACAGACACATATCAAAAGAGAATCTCTTATTTGTAGCAGCTAACTGCCCCTGAAAAGACATGAGCTCACTTCTAAGATATTTCATTTACTTTTTAAGGTTAACCTGAGCATAAATTCCACTGGGTATGGAGGTTCATTTTCCTCTGTCCTCCAGGGAGTCGATTTTCAGTTTTTCATTTTAAAAAACTATAAGTAAGAGGTCTCAAAGCAGAGGAGTACTGTTGCGGTTTCCATCCCCCAGTAGCCTAAGCATTTAAAAAAATCCATTCTTTTCCTTCTCCATCTCCTTTCCCACTACTGAAAAATGCTGAACTACTCACACAAATATTTTTCATTGGGGGAGGTGTATGAAAATTATTTTGAACGTTTTAAGTTACATTCTTACAGAGGGACCTATTTCTAAAACAGCACAGAGCACGTGTTATCTGGGTATTCAGTACACAAGGATGTCAGGAAAACAAAACCTCAATATGCCAGTGGAAGCAAGTAAAGAAGCAAAGAGCTTTGCCAAAGCAAAGGTAAACCTGGTAGTTATGCCAAAGTTAGAATATTAATTGCTAACCTGGAATAAAGTCTTGTTGTCTTTATGTGCCAACTAGCAACAGTACGTGTCTCAGACACCACCAACTACAGAGCAGATGTTATAGAATTCACCTCCATTATTTGAAATGAAAATGCTGCACTCCAAGTTCAAAGTCAATAATTTTATTTGGAATCATATAAAATGTTTAACATTACATATTCCAGTCAAAGTACTTGTGGATGGGAAGCTGCCTGGAGCAGACTATTGAAGACAATGTTTAGCTGCTTTTTGTTGAAAAGACAAAAGCTGTCAGTTCTATTGCTCTCCCTCACAGCTCACCATCCCATTTTATGGAAAAGAACTGGCCAGCACCGAGTTTTAGAGATGGCAGCTGGTGTGAAAAATGCAATATTCAGATGTTTTGCAATACCAATTTTAATTTTTTTTGTAGTCAAAATAGCATAACAAAGTACAATATTCATCCACCTGTAAGTTTATCTTCTCTATTTCACAGAATCACAGAATCACAGAATGTTAGGGATTGGAAGGGACCTCGAAAGATCATCTAGTCCAATCCCCCTGCCGTAGCAGGAACACCTAGATCAGATCACACAGGAACGCATCCAGGCGGGCTTTGAATGTCTCCAGAGAAGGAGACTCCACAACCTCTCTGGGCAGCCTGTTCCAGTGCTCTGTCA
>WKFP01013682.1:682044-802481 GCA_011057875.1 Pterocles orientalis
GCTGAGGGTGCACTCTATTCCCTCATCCAAGTCGTTGATGAATATATTGAACAGCACAGGTCCCAGTACCGAACCTTGGGGGACTCCACTAGATACAGGCCTCCAACTAGACTCCATCCCATTCACAACAACTCTCTGGCTTCTTTTCTCCAGCCAGTTCACAATCCATCTCACTACCCGATCATCCAGATCACACTTCCTCAGTATAAGTGTTTTTTACCTTGCAAATCTAAATTGTAAGTGCCTTCAGGAGTTTGGGCAGTAACTGAATTGACCTTGGTAAGCCAGAATCACACCAAGGCAAACATTTCAAGAACGCTGCATCATTAATTTTCGCAGTTCTCTCTGAAGAGTGAGAAGCTACACAAGCCTAAAGAAGACGCTCAATTAATATTCTGCTTAAGTCTATCCTGTTCCATTTTGCAACTGTGGTATATTTGAACTATTTATATCAAGTAGCTCATTCAGCAGCATTTACATTACTAGCAGATACTTGTTTTCCTTCTAGTTTCATTAGTATCGTTTACCAATTACTGATAGCAGCACAGTGTGATCCTGCCAAGGACTCCCACATGCTCACTGTTCCGTATAGTTTCTTCTTTAAAAGATGCAGACTTGCCTAAAATTCAGCTCAGGAAATAAATGTTAACAAGTCGTCATTCTTAGCTCTTGCCTTCAATGGGATCTTAGAACATGGACGTTGCAGCTCTCTAGATATGCTGCATTGAGATCCCTCTATGTAATGTCACTTATTAATGCTAGAACCATTAACTAAAAAGGACAAAATAAGCATAATTTCTCTTTCCTGGGATATTGAAAGCAAATCTCCTTATGCTTGTACTTCTTCCAAATATACAGAAATAGCTCTACAAAAAAAGAGGCCAGTAAGATTTGTGTGTGTATTTTTATCGTCGCATAAGTTGCACTCTACAAAGCCATTTTTAGTGAAGGAGCAGGTACAGAATAACCAGAGAATTTTAAAACTCAGTCTCTAGTTATTCCACACTTCTTCACGTAGCCACGTCTGGAGAATGGCCAAATACTTTTTGCTCTATTTCTGCTCATGATACTATCATGTAAAAAGGGATGAGCTCCCCAACAGAGCCTGTTGAACTGCAATGGTAGGATTTGCTAATGGCTGTGATCTACAAGTAAAACTAATGAACATAATAAAACCACACATATTCTCTGCTATTCACTACATAAGTAATGGAAGTAATTACTTTCAATTTCTGGTCACTGTTAGCACAACATACAGGTCCTTGAAGATAGCAGACTCATTCTTATGCTGCATCAGCCTCAGAGAGGAACGTGGCCACATTATCATTTGAAGAGGCTTAACAATGGTTGGGGGATATATTGAACTGTTACTTGTATATCTAATAGGCACATTGTACAGCATCAATAGATGAAATTGTTCGCATGTTTTTCTGTGAATACAAATATACTACTAGGAAGAATGTCAAACAAATGAGAGCTGAAATAATAGTCGATACACAAAAGATGAATAAGAACATGAACCACTCACAGAATAAAATGGTCAAAGTAAGAGTTTGTAAATGTAAAACTGCATAGCAAGCAATATAGTTAAAGCCTCTAAAAACTACTGGCAGCTGGGAGCACTACTAAACAAGTTCGCTTAGATCCCTAGTAGGGCAGAAAAGCACGATACTGCTGTCTGATGAACTCTCCAGCAGACTCAGAGCCAGCACTGATGGCGTCTGGAGGGATAACGCAGAGCCCTCTTCAGCTGAAGGCATGTCATGGTTTGATGCAGGACTGGAGAATATTGTAGAATTCTTTGAAGCTTTCAAAAGGCCTCAGCAATTCCCCAAAGGAAAGCAACTAATAAACACCACAGAATTGATCAAAGACATTGTTAGCTTTGTGGCTGATGTAGCTTTATGAGAGAGGATATGACAACTCTAAGTGGTTTATGGGAGAACTATCTGCAGGGGCAAATGAAGATCTGATATGAAAGAAGTCTCTGATTAAAAACATCATGGGAAGGGAAAAGAGATTGCATAAAAAAGATAAGTCTCTCTTTCCTGTTTGTGGACATAACATTGAAAATGCTCACTCGCTTAATTGGTAACGGCCACAGCTCTTTCAGAAGTTGTATAAATATGATGGCAAATGCTGCTTTTATTTCAGAATGAAATTGCTTTCTGTAGGCACGGAGGAACCCAGACTTCTCTCTGTACCCAAGCCATGAACCTCTCTAAGGCATAGCACTTTGTCATGAAGATGCATCCTAGGAACTTTGTACTGAATTCCTCTATGGAGACAGGAAGAATTCAGTCCATAATGTAGAAAGATTTCAGAAGGAAAAGATTTTTCTTCATATCTCTTCACAGTTGGAACAAGTCTTAAGAGTCTGAATCTTCGGTTATAAAGCTCCTGAATATAACAGTCAACCAGGACACAAACAGCAGAGATTATAATTCCAAAGAAACTAAGGCTGTTAAACTTGGAGAGTTTAGATTTAAGTAACAGAAGGAAAATCTAGAAGAACTAGGCCCTGAAGAGAAAGTCACTTCATTCAGATCCTACCCTTTTAAGCCAACAGTTTCAAGGCAATGGGTGGCAAGAAAAGTTGATCCATAATTTTTGTACAAATCAGGACACATTAAGAACTACTTGATCTGAAAAGCAGGTGCTTTTTCAGCTGAGGAGATTTACAGGTTATTAATATTTTTAGAAATACCGTGTATTTTTGAGATGCAATCACTACACCTAACCTGGAGATGTCTAGCAGCAAGAGCCATCCTACACAAACAAGTGATTTTGCAAGAGCTCTTCCACAGGAGCTGGTTAAACCAATAATCAAACAACTCATTTAAAAAATAGATTTGGCCTACAAAGTTCTAAGAATAGCTAAGCTTCCCCAGTGTTCAGGGATCCAGGCATTTGGTTCAAGTTCAGATGTATGTTTTATAAAATATGCTCACAAAACAGAAGTTTGTAACCTGATAACAAACAAAAAAAACTCCAAATGATATACAAGCATGCTCAAAATGAACCCTAGATTCTAATCTGAAAAATAAAAGGCCAAAATATAAAAATTCAGTTAATACTATTTAAAAAGCCTGATCTGAATGGAAACTTCATCTTTCAAATGAAAAGTTTTCTACTTCAGCCCTTCGTAGTTTACTATTCAGATTATACGACAATGTACAAGCATTGGAAACTTAGATATTCACAGTCTTTAAGATGCAAAATTATATCTGATCCCTGAAGAGCGGCAAAGCTAACCCTGTACAAATCTTTAAAACACGTCAAAAAGGACTCACCACTGTACCTTCTTAGGGTCTTACTCATGCTGCCACCCTGTGACAAGCAACAGTAAATGCAAGAAAAAAGTTTCACAGAAAAACCTATTATCAAAACACTTCTGAAATTCCTTCCTATCTTTTAAGCTTAGAAGAAAGTCTTGTATTAAACATAAAACTTCAAAATATAATGCCTTAAAGGGCTGTGTAATTGCTTTATCATTTTCACAGTGATAAACTGACACTTCTCCTAATCTCTATTACAGAAATTGTCACAAAAGGAAGAAAAACTACTAAATAGGTCAAGCTAATAAAAGCCTATTATGGATCCAGCATGATTTTTTTTTTGCCTGCTATAACAGTGTAACAGGAAACATTTTGTTGAAACACCTTGCCTCGTGGCAGTGTCAGATTAAAATGCTTGTCCCGACTTGGTGAAAAAGTACCCATAACACATGAAATGAGATGGAACTGGACCCTAAGGAGTACCTACACATTAGGCTGAGCACTCCTGAAAAGAGAAGCATACAAGCTGTTACTTCAAGTCAAATTTAACTGAATATTCTCAAGGTATTTTAATTATTCCTAAAGGTAATAAATCCTAGAAAGGTAAGAGTTTCACAGGATTTGTTTTTTGGGGTTTTTTTCCTATGGTGACAAGGTACCAAGTTTATCCTGTGAAACAGGACTTGGCAGCAATGCAGGTTACCTTCAAGTATCAGCACATTGGCAGTGATTCTAAAACAGAAGGAAAGGGACAAGTGGTTTTAAAAGATTCAAATCGTATAGCAGGTTTTGTCTGTACCCTACAAAGTCATCAAAATCTTCAGTGGTTGCAAAGAGATCTGGGCAACAGAGGGGAAAAAAAATGCAGCAACAATTTTTCAGAGAACATCAGGACAAACTTAATGACAAGTACCCACCTTGTCTTACAAGGTCACGATGCCAGATGCCCACTAAGCATGTTCTCTTGAGAGGTGACAAGCCCTCGGACCAGATCTCTAGACAGACAACCTGAAAACACAGCTGGAGCATGCCTTTGGGACCACAGAGGATGTCACCTGCCTGAGCATGCCTGCCAGCTCCATATACAGCACAGTTCAGTAGCTTAATACGCTCCCCAGGATTTTCAGACTGGCAGCTGCAGGCAGTCTGCTTCCCAAAGCAGTCACATGGATGGAAAACGAACAGATCACAGACCATACTGTTCTCACAGCCGCTCTTATAGCTGTCTGTCATAAGACTGTATGGACAGAGTCATTGAGTCTATACCTTATTTGAGAAGAAAGATTGGCAGTTAGCCTAGTGGAGTCAAACCAGACTGAACAGTCTGTAGGTATATTCACTTGCACTGAAGACAGAAATCTTCAAATTCCACAGCCACTAGCCGGGACTGAAAAAAAAGGGAGGTGGGGAAGAAGCACAGATCATAGATGGAAGATGCTCAGGCAACTGCAGAAATGCTGGAGGGTTTATTTTTAAAAGTTGAGACAAGATAGATTAACTAAAAAGTCTGGCTTGCACATGGCACTGGTTAAGGAGAACCTCCTGAAAGATGGAATTATGTGCCTGAAATTTCCATCCTCTTAGGAGGAGGAGGGCAACTTATCTTGAGTAATCAAAATAGATTAATTAAATGTTAGAAAATGAAATATCCATCAGTTTGCACAAAAGGATATTTTGCATGTTCAAAGGTTGTCATTTCCAAATTCATAACTATCTCTTGCTTATTACTCCACCCAGGCAAGAAAGGCCCAATATAGAAACAGGTAAGACAGTGGAATCTGAACACAGAAACTTTTTAAGTGGCTCACTTAGAAAGAAGCAGGGCTGAAGGTGGGTTTTTGTCATTAACTTGATTCCAGGCATGAAGGCTTAAACTCCATGATGTCCAGGTAAGAACCTGCTCACAGACGATGTGTGGGCTGGGTTAAGTGCTGTTCACCAGTGACTCATTGCTGAGGCTATTAGTCTTACTGCAGTCACTGCAACTAAGATTCCCAGAGTGACTTAAACTGTGGAAGTGACAGAAGGTATTATCTTTCAGTATTAGCTGATTAACTGAAAGCCCACTGTTTAGAAGAGGAATACATTTTCCTGGGGAAGAGAAGAAAAAGGGACAAAACCACATCTAGACAAAGAGACAAACACCTACAGTTAAATTCCCCACACAGTTCTAAAATTAAAGCTCAAATTCCTAATGAAAACAAGCCATTAGAGAGGAAAAAAACCCTAACAAGTAAAAATGTGTTTCATACAAAATATTATACTTTTTTATTCAGAAACCTGTACACAGGTAGATGTTAACAGGTATCATTGAGTGGATGGGACAGTCACAGAAAAATGTGATTTAGCAGCAAAAGATCCCTAAACTTCTTGAGCCATATATTAGTACAGTATTTTATATTAAACCAGTTTCTCTAAAGCTTACATTTACCTGGTTTTCACCTACCCAGAACAAAAATGTTTGAAGGCTAAGAATATCCTTCCAGCACTTGAAGGAATCCTAGAAACAGGAAGCGGAGTGACTGTTTACAGCGGTTGATAGTGACAGGATGAGAGGGAATGGTTTTAAACTAAGAGAGGGGAGATTTAGGTTGGATATGAGGAGGAAGTTTTTCACTGTGAGGGTGGTGAGTCAGTGGCCCAGGTTGCCCAGAGAAGCTGTGGATGCCCCATCCCTGGAGGGGTTCAAGGCCAGGCTGGATGGGTCCCTGGGCAGCCTGCTCTGCTGGTTGGCAACCCTGCCCACAGCAGGGGGGTTGAAACTAGATGATCTTCAAGGTTCTTTTGGACCCAGGCCATTCTATGATTCTATGATTATGAATTTTTATTTATTTTATGTATTCCTCAGGTGGTCATTTCTCTTCAGAGTATTTTGGCACTGAAAACTAAGAAGAGGCTGACTGAGATAGGCATGAACAGTCCAGCCTCTCATGTATGATTGTAACACACACAGGGTTCCTCTTACAGAGAGGTAATGTGATATGAAAGTGAGGGCAAGTATAAAAATCAAAACACACAAAAAAAATAGAGACTGTGCTACAGTTTTCCAGAGTAAGAACAAAATTAACAAGGATTAACAAAATGGCCCAAACTAGGTCAACTTCAAGAGCTAAGGACTCAGAGTCAAGAACATAAAGCATCCAAAAGTTTCAGTTTATCAGAAATAAAAAAATAACCCAACAGATTATAGCTTTCAGCTAGTCTGACAACTCCACAAGACAGTCTTTTCCCACAAGGTTTGACTCCAAACTTGTACAGAAATGTGATAACACCCCAGCCTAATTCTGCTGTGCTGCCATTCTCAGTTGCAGAACAGGAAAGCCAAGGGGATGAGAAATAACTGCCCAGGCAACACACTGATCTTCAGAAACAAGTGTGTCTTCATGTCTGATACACTATGGGCAGCGTGCATCACAAAATATGATAGGTCATTAATAATCAGCCTTTGATTAAAACTCTTAATTTGAATAAAGTTTTAATTACAAAATAGCTTCTCTTTGAGCATTTGCTGTACACACTGATTCAGCAGCATTCGGGGCAAAAAGATGCCTCAGAAGTAGACTCCCTAAGGGAGAGATGTGGTTGCCCATGATACGTCTGCCTCCACGCTTGGCTATAACACCAGCCTTACAGCCTGAAAACTCCTTAGTTTAAAACTGTTTCCTTTTCCAGTATTTTCCCTCTAAGGTCAGCTACACACCAAACCTTAATAGGAAGACAATTCCACAAGTCAAGTTTTCTTTACAATTTGCTATTTTAGTTTGAATTTGCTTAAACTGCGTACCAAACAAAGTAAGAATTTTACATACCTGCACCCCCAAAAAATGTACCGGTGAGGGATAGCCTAAGGGAACCCTCTCATCTCCCTCAGATTTATTAGTACTTTTAGCATTTAAGTTTTTTAGTTCCATTTACTCCTGACCATGTGACATAGTAGCAGCTCTGGGCTATGCAGTTCCCTAGACAGTAGCTAAGCATTTAGTGGTACTAAAATACCACTTCTACATGGTGCTTGATGTACTGGTTTAAGTACTTAATTGGTACTATGTTCAATAGTTTAAAAAACTAGAGAGCAAAAACAACAAAGCAAAGCTAAGATCGGTTTCACAGCATCCTCTGGGGAAATAAGTTGCCCATGGGTTTTTTTGTTCATTCCTTTTTTTAAATTTTATGGCAGTTCATTTTAGTTTTAATTGTCACAGAATAAGGAGCTCAGCAGGGAATACAGAATCACATAGTTTGGAAGGGAATTCTAGAGGTAACCTAGACTGACAGCAAGGCCACCATGAAGGTAAACCATGCTCTAGATCCAGCCCCAAACTGGCCAAGTCATTGCCCTGGTTCGGGAGTCAGCACCAGCCGAACATGGCACTGGCCACACTCAAAGTACTGTTACCTACATCCTTCCAACCATGCTGGTGTAGCAAATCACGCAGGCTTGAGAGCTTTCATCAGAAAACATACAGATGGCAACACATATGCTTTTTTATAGAAAAGCACATATAGTTAAAGCATTCTAATATTCTTCCTCTGTCTCAAGGCAAGAAAAAACATCAAAACACTTATCTGTATTGATAACACTACCTCTACAAACCATTGTAAGACACGTGAAACCTCAAAATGCTTCTCTGAGCAACTTTGCTCAGAGAATTCTAGTTTTGAAACTATATCAATGTTAGGTATTTACATTAAAAACTGGAAGCCTGGCTCCACACATTTTAAGCTAACAGAGCCATTCATGAAAATCAGGCTAAATAGCCATTGTTGTTATTTTAAAATAATACATATTAAACTAAATGAACTTTATCTCCCAAATGAAACACCTTGAATGAGCTAAGAGATAGACAGAGTTCTGAATAATGGATTCAATATTTTTCTTTTAAGAGGAAGTCAAAATGCTTATATCCAGCTGATAAAAACCTTTTCAGTCTATTTGAATACCTAGAATGTTTCTCGATTTATGATTTTTGTATCATTGCTAGTTTTGCTGGAAAACCTTACAAAATTTCAGTGTCAAGCAACAGAAGCAAAACAAAAATTTTTTCCAAGTATATGGAAAATAATTTTTCAAACAGCTTGAATCTTTCAATCAAGAATCGTCTACTTTTATGCTTTTACAAGTATGCAACACCTTTTTGGTAAGGGAGCTGCAAAGGATATTTTTTATATACAAAGGAATTTTCCATTGAAAGGTCAGCAAAGGATCCAGAAGACATCTTATTAAAAAAAAAAAAAAAATCTTGCTGAGAAGGTCAGACAAGAGACTTGGCTTGGCTAGTACAATGAACCATGGTATCCAATTTCACCTAGTGCTTCTTTCTTTTTCCTTTACTTCTGTGTTTCGTAATGGACTACCATTAATACTTATGTACCACAAACAGAGCAAATCTTTCTTCACAATTTCTCAGCATTCCAGAAAGACCAGAGTAAGGGAGATTTTTTTCATGCCTGGGCGAACACCACCTGCAATACAACATCTTGCTGCAGCACTTGGGTATTTTTATCTCTGCACAGGTAGAGCAATCCTTGAATGTATAATGAATACATGGGAGAGCAGGGAATCTGTACTATGTTGGTTTTCCATCAGTTTTTTTCTTGTTTCCCAATAATGTGGTTATCCAGGCTACAAAAATAAATAAAAAGTTTTCCCTGCAATCCTTATCCAAAGTTGGAATCACATCACAATTCTATTACCTGATTTTTAGGAACAATTAAATGGAGGAAACGAAGCATAGACAACACAGTAGGCAACACTCGATAGTGACAAATTTCACAATATCACACAATAAGGTGTAGTAAAATGTCTCTATAACTTCTTGTATCTTTTTTTGTCTAACTTCATAATGTTTTATACAGTTACATAATACAGACAAATTGTCAAGATCTTCTGAGGTTTTGGGGGATTTGAGGTTTTGGGATTTTTCGTGGTTTTGTTTGGGGGTTTTTGGGGGCGTTGTTTTTAGGTTTTTTAGTTTTGTTGGTTTTGTTTGGGTGGTTTTTGGTTTTTTCTTTTTTATTTCTTTTTTTTTTTAAGGATGGCATAAGGCCACCATACAACATATCTTGTAAAATGTTTCAGTCAGTAGCAATGAGAGAAAATTTAAGATTACACAGAACAGGTAAATAATTTTTAAAAACATAATTTTAAAGATGTAATTAAAAGAGAGGCATAAAACCATACAAAAGCAATTGTTGCCCCTTTTTAGCACAATAGTTAGCTCAAGGTCATACGATTTATTATAGCTGCACAAAGAAACCGATCCAATTACTTGTTTTTTTTTTTAGTGGCAACCATGTTCATTTAAAGGAAAAGACACTTTTTACAGAGCTTTATAATTGCAGGTTGTTTTATTCCTCCTCTATTCCCTTTTCCATGGAATTCTGTGTTGTTTCTTACTCTTCCTCAAACACGGACATGCTATGCTATTTCAATAATACTATTTCAAAGCCCAGAAGCACAGCCTAGGTTCCTAACTGATCCTGAAAAGAGATATTGTAATGAGACAATCCTATTCTGGTTCTGTTGTGTAGGTGTATTTTAACTGCTTTTAACACTCATCCTGAATAAATAATGATGTCACCCTTTCCACTTCAAAGTTTTATCTGAACCCAATCATAACTATTGCAGATAAGATCCAGAAAAACGGGGGTTCTTGTGTGGGCAGGGGAAGAGAAAAAGAGATTATATTATAAAATAGGAGGAAAAAAAAGAGATTATTGTATTAAGAGACCCATATTTCCTATATATAACAAATTGTTTTCTTTAAAGCTCTAAAATTTCACTATTATGTCTTCAAATACTTCTATGCTTAACCAAGTATGGATGGGGTCACAAAATATGACCTATATGCATAGAGAGGAGTGAGAATAAAACACAGCAAGACTATGAGAACTCTTAAGAAAAGCAGATTAAACTAGAAAAAGAAAATATTGAATTGGTCTCTGAGCTATGTGGAGTAACCTGAAACTAGTCAAGTGTAATTGTGGGTTTTGCAGCAAGTCACAATAGGTGACAGGAATATTCTGAATAATCATGCTGGAGGACTGGGCTGCAATCCTCGTGGTAACAGAGCTGCAGGTAAAATGGCAAGTCAAAAACAAATATCAGGCAGCACGTTTGCAGCTATTTGGTAGATGCAGGAGTACCAGATAGCTATCAAAACATAGGACTGAAGTAGATTGTCTCAAAGACTTTATTGCTAGACAGAATGTATTAATGTTTTTTCTCTTCCCACTCCCTGCCCTCCTTTGTATCCTGAAAAATTCTCCCAGCTTTGGAAAGCTTAGAGAATAGTAAATGAGAAGCGTATTTTCACGTTTTACTAATTCTTCTAGAATTTCCTTTGTCTGGAAGTATCAGCAGAGCACTAGAAATTGGAGAATGAGAATTGGCGAATTTAGGGCAATAGCAGGGAAAGGGATTCACTATGAACGAACATGGAATAATTTACACTTTCGCAAACAAGATCACACACTACATCCAAGGAAGCATTCTAGATTACATGGAGTCAAAAGCAAGCATTTAAGAGGTAGAATAAGACAGAGAGAAAGAGGTCCATCTACATCAAAGTTAGATATTTTATTTCTCAAGAGATAAGCATTGGGATATTTCAGAGCTGAGAAGGTCCTAATGGAATGGAATTCATGAATACCGCTTTACTACACATATAGACATATATGTATATATAATTTTTTTAAAGTTAATACATAGGAGTAAATCTGAAAACAGAATGAAGAAAAGCTGTATTCTGAAAAAGCCAATCATCAAATAATATCGGAAATCTGAAGTGAGAAGTGAGGACAGGGGATTGGAGGAGGAGAACGTATCAGAAAGGAGAAGAAAAATTCTTAAGGCAGAAGATATGTTGTATATCAAGCCACTCATTAAAAAAAAAAAAAAAAAAAAAAACGAGAAAAGCAATTCCTCATACATGACATAATGAAGGAGAAGAACTAGTGCCACAGAAGAATTGCCAGCTCCTCTGGGAGGGAATGAACAGAAGAATTAGGGAGTGCAGATGTTGAAATCACTAGGTGAGAGAATCTTATTTTATTGTTCACCTACAAGAAATGGGATTCTATTCCAGTTACTTTTCTTTTTAGGCAATTAAACAAGGAAACGAAAGCCATCTTTCAATTCTAACCTCCTACCCACCAAGGAGAAAAAGTAGAAATCGGCAAAGTACATACACTTTTGCAGTTAAAATAAATTGCAGCTTGACTTAATGTGAAGCCATCAAGAAGATTTATAATTACTCTTTGTATTTAAACTGTTACATTTTTCCAGTCTAGAGAACATTGCACCCTCTAACATTCTACACCTCTTTTCCAACAGAATACAGTCTAATTACAGATTACAGTCTCATTACTGTGTATGACTATTGTGAATATCAAAGAAAATTTCCAGATTGCAGATTCCATCCTTCTGCAATTTATACAATAGTCAGCATCCTAAGCACTGGTTTAAAGGCTTGCAAGGCGGCATACAATCATAGGAGACACAGACCTACTCAACACATCCCAGATATATGTGAAAATTATTTTTTTACTTGCATGTACCTTAACTTGCTGTCAGTCCAGCAGCAATTCTTTTCCTCAGTTTTCGTCTTTACATCATTTTTCATCAGCAGTCATGACTTTAGCTGATTCTGTGACTATCTAGGGCTATTCTTTCCCAATGTTTGAGCTAATCAACACTTTATGCAAGTATTTCTCATTAAAAGAATGCACACCACTAGCAAAAACCACCTTATTTCAGACACGAGACTACTACACAAGTGCTATTCATATCAACAAGCAAACTAACTTCCATCTGCATTTGCCTCAATTGCTCCTGAACTGATGCGAATTCAAATGTTGTGGTAGTTAGTTGATTCTTAAATGAGATTAAAATAATAACGTTAATCCTGCAACAACCTTGTTTTCAGCCAAGTTCCTAAGCCTTTGTAAACAGATGCTATATTATCCAGACTTGAAGATTGTTCTTTTTTGAAAACATTGCTACTATATCGAAGTTACAGAAAATTGACCTATTCATCATTCATCAATACATACTAGTAAGTTATAGTTGATATCATTTTATTAAAAAAAAAAACACACACACCACAAAACCACAAAACTAAAAACACCGCACAAAAAAAAAAACCACCCCACAAAAGCAAATTTTACACACTACTCGTCATCAAAACTTTAAGTTGCAGACAGTAGGCATTATTTTCAACATCTTTATAAATATGGAAGCAGACATACATCAGAATTGATTTGCACAAGTTCAATCAACAAGTCATGGGCAAAACCAGGACTATAGGTTTTTTGGAGTCTTCTAAAGCAAAAGGAGCATTCTTTAACTCAATGTAATGATTGCACCAACTAGCCAACAAAACATACTGACATTTCAACCAGTAACTAAGATGTGAAAGGATCATCTCTGCCAAATTACAGTCACCCTGTAATTCCTGAAAACTTTGCTTTAAGCGAGTGAAGTTCAAGCAACACAAGTACAGTCTGTCCAGATTTATTGTCCTCCTAGTCACACCAGAAAGTCATAGGTTTTTACTAGACTCTTATAGGAAGATATCAGATAGGCATAGAAGATTTGTGTGAAGAATGGAAGTTTTGTACTTTTCAAGACACTATTTGTCAGGTTGTGCATTTTATTGAAGATTCTTGACAAGATCTGAGTTAGCAGCTGGTTCTGTCTGATAAATTATGTTCAGAATAATTAGAGTTTTTAGTTATACAACTCCTGTATATTTACAAACCAAGGTAAATAAACAGCAAGCAATCGGATAAATATGGCCATACATGACTAATTCTATACACTAACATTTGAATTATTCCAACACATAAGTACGGGTCCCAGTCCCACATATAATGCCATTTTCTACCATCCTTTTTCAGACAAAAATCCCCAGACATCTTGTAATGTTGAGGAAGTTCTACTGAACAAACATGTATTTACATTAATAACGTGCATAAGGTGGACTTCACAGGATTAGTGCCAAGTTATGAATGTAGTTGAACTCTATTCCTGTTACACCGGGACTGTACAGAATAAAATATTTCAGCAGAGCAAATGTCAAATTTAAAAGAAATGTTAATGCATTCAAATTTTAAGCATTTGGGAAGCCATATACAAAAGTCAGAATCATGTCATTATTAATACTCAGTTTAATTTCAGGTGTCTTTCCTGAATTGAAATTTAGATTTCTTAGCACATAATTTCCTCTCAATTTTAGTTCTTGGCAAGAGTATTGAAGTCATGTGATACTCATACATTTCAAAAATAGAAAACTTGACTTTCTGACTGTGGTTTACATATTTTTAATATGAGAATTATTAATAGATTTGTCAAAAAAATACCAGAATACAGATATTGACTGAATATCATACAAATATATTATCCAATTGCATTAAACTACAGAGAAAAAAAAAAATAACATTTTCTTCAGTCATTCTGCTGCCTTGCTCTCAATGCATTCCATTCTTCTTCATCCAACTACCTTTACATGTCCCTGTTCTCACCTTTAGCTGTTTTAAAACAGACTCCAGTAGCTTCCTGATACCGACTCCTCCCCGCAATTTTTATTATCAGAAAGATGCTGTAAACTTGCCTCCCCTGCTATAAGAGCTTTACATTTAATTTTGGAGGGAAACCCACCTCCCTCCTTCACTCCACCCCTCCCACTTTCTGAACATGCCATGCACGGCACAACTAAGTATACTGGCTGTTCCTGGGGAAATAATAAACTTCTTCCAATAATGTTCACATGTTAGGTGCGCCAGTAGATCTAGGGTATTTATTCTTCCTTTTAAAGGTTCAAACATCATAATGTAACAAAAAGATAAACTTAAGAACAGCACCTGTATTTGCATAACCTTCCCCCATTTGTATGTATTAAAGTGTTATTAAGCCATTACTCATTTTATTTCTGCATATTTTTCTCCAGTTGACCAGATCCTCACGGCTGCATTATGATTGCATCTGCTCAAGGCACTGAAAAAATACATTAATGGTAAAAATTTCCAAAGGAAAAATGCAATTACTATAAGCAAGTGGGAGCACAGACAAGGACAAAGTGAGAAAGTATACACAGAAAATATTTTTTTTAAGCTAATTGCAATATAAACAGAAATAATCAGCTACCCATAAATGGATAAAGAAAATTGTTTGATTCCCAACTTAACTGCATTTGATATTTGTGAATTTGACTCTGTAATGAGTCTTATTGGCTGGACACTTGGGAGAAAATCAGAAAAGGTTAGAGAAAGTCTGAAGGATCTAAATGAAATAAAATAGTGGAGAGCCGTAGTTAATGCGGAAAATGGATAATAAGAAAGATGTACCAGGGTCGGGGGGGGAGCAAAACTATATGGGAAAGAAGAAAATGTTTGCAAAATTGAAATTTACTTTCTAATATCAGCATGGCATATCCCTTTGTACTCAAAGCATAGGAAGAATTAATTCTCTGACAAGAAAGGGTTCAATTTCATTTGCCAGCACAATGCCATATGGAGATTTATTGCCAACTACAGATACCAAATATCAACAGCAGAAATAAGGGGTTTCTATCAATTTTGTAGTTATTCAGGACTGTTACAGGAAACAATTTATCTTTTTTAGTAGTGAAATAAGTTTTATTTTAAAAGTGTGTTAAAATTGATGCTTTTCAGCTCTCTGAACTGATCCATTCCGTGTACTTTGTTTTACTTCCATATCTATATGCTAATGTTGTTCTTCACCACCTGATCCTCTCCCTATGCTAAAAACTCTGTTGCTCCTGATACAGGCAATTTCAAAGTTTAGAAATCTAAGGAAAAAGGCAGTATTACCAGGTACATTTTGGAAAAGTTAGGCAAAGATGTATCTGTTTGGGGGCAGAGCAAAATCCTGCTTGGGTTTTTAACTTTCAGTTCAAGGCTTCTGGCATTCTGGATTACATCCTAGCACCACTACCACATCCGGATTTGTATGTGTAACATTACTGGTTAAACTAACGTCATGCTTAAGGGCTTCACTGAATTTTGGGCACCAAGATTATGTGGCGTAAGCGGACCACCAAGAAAGTTATCACAGACCTAGGATAAGAAGCCAGGTATACCTGAATCTCAGTCTGCTGCCTTGATTTTAATAGGAAAATTGAAATTTGAGTTGGCCAGCATATTCCCCACCACCCACCCTCCCCGCAGTGTTTTTCATGGAAAGTTCCAGGGAGATGTCAGAACCCATCTTTACTTTTACTGTGAAATTGCATTGCAGTTGGTAATGATATGTGGAAGTCTGAAGTATGAAGTGAGTATCCAGATTTTTTTTTTATCGTGCCATCTACAGTATCATCTTTCTTGTACTTTGTTGAAGAAATGGCAGAAGATATTGTGAAAGGCATGATGTGCATGGGGGTAATAAATCCGTTGGATGCAGATAGTCAATGGCTGCAAGTCGTAACATAAAGCTTTACTCTTAGCCTCTTACCAGTTTTCATTATCAGTGAAAATTTCTATTAATGTAATATGATAGCATCATGTACAAACAGCCCAGCAGTCATACATTTTGCACAGCTGTCATAAAATGATAGTCATTCAGCTTCAAGGTAAAGCTGAAGTTTGAATATTCCTGCTTTTCATCTTTGAAGCTTTGTCGCTTTAGAAGATAACTATCTAATTTTGTGACCAACGATGTGTTCCCGATACATTAAATTTTAATATCCACAGTATGTAGATCCTTTTTTATGTCTTGAAAATTAGTGACTTAGATAGCTTGATACAAAATATTGGGAGTATATTGAATAGCCAAACATTAAAATATGGCCTAGAGGAACAATAGGTACAACACATGCTGTGGTCCTGACCAAAGTTTTCATAATGCCTTCCAAATAGCCTTCCACGATGCTTTTATCTAACAGGCTAGCAATACTGCAACTGCATAATTTTGACTCCTGCTTTTCAGGAAAGCTAGTCAAATCCTTGTTGATTTAAGATACTGTGGCCAATAAAGACAGTAAAAAAAAAAATGGTTAGTGAAGCAACTGGAAGCTCAAGGGTTTGGTTTAGCCCTAGATTAGAAGGGAAATTCCTGGGTTACCACGGCAAGTTAAAAAAAAAAAACCAAAACAACCAAACTTCTCCCATTCATGCAATCAAGCTAGGGGAAATTACTCAAGACTTCGTAATTACAAGAACAGTTACATACTCCTGTTGTGAGAACAGCAGTGTCTGTGGAAAAAGCTCACCTCAACATTAAATGGAAGAAAGTTCAGTTTAGGAGCCTGTAATGTTAATGCAAACTATTCTAAAAGAATGGGTCAGAAAGCATTGAGACCTGATGAAGCAACTAAAATACAGTATAATACCGTCTACAACTGGGGCCTAAGAGAGGCCTGCTATGGCAAAGTGTCATGCCTTTCAGTACCTACGGTGAGGTTACAGAGAAGATGAACCAACGGTATTTATGGAGGTGCACAGTAGGAGAGGTGACAGACAGCAGTCATAAGTAAAAATGGCAAGTTCCAGCTTAAGCATGTAACTTAAGTAGACTTACGCTGACCTAAGTAGAGTCAAGCATTGGAACAAAAGAGGTTGTGATATATCTGTCTCTGAAGGTTCTCAGAATCAGTCTCAAAATAGGCCCAAGAAATCTGCACTGATTTCAGCATTAACCTTGCTTTGAGCAGGAAGCTGAGTTAAAAGACCTACATCTTCTTCCAGAATTATTCTGTGATTCCAGAAATTATTCAAAACAGAGTTCCATAGTGGAAGAGAGTAAGACAGTTATACAAAGGGGGAAGACGAGAGGTTTCTTCCAGAACCAGTTTTGCCGAGTCATTAGTACCAAACACAAAAGTCTCTGTGATAAGAGTACAATTGGAATTTTTAAATTCAGTATCACTGTATTCAGAAGAACATTAATCAGAGGAGATCTGCTCAACTTGATCATCATAGAGGAACAGCGTTAACATAATATATAATCTGCCACCTGCACAAAATTCAGGGAAACCAGTCAACTCCACATTTTGAGTACACCAAAGGAAAACATTTAATGAGGCTATTAGAAGCTCAAAAGTAATTTCCACTCTTTCCTAAAAACTAAGAGCAAAGACTGAATAAGGCAACTACTGTCAGCCATACATATAAGCAAACTAACTCATGAGCAACCAACAGGATCCACAATTTAAGCCCTGATACGCTGAATTATACACACATACTTCTCACGTCATATCCCCAATCTTACAGATAAGATTAGGTCACCACATTATTTGTCTTGTTAATGAACCTGCAAACAACTTTTTCTTGCATCCTTTTCTTCCTTAACTTGGGAAAAGGAAAATAGGAAAAATAGTAATAGCTACCTTTTTAAGTGTCTCCTGTACTGCAAGCTGGTTTATGCAAAACATCTGGCATCAGTCTCTGAAGAAAACATTTCTCTCCTGAATATCTGCTCATTTTAAAACAGAAAGGTTCAAATACAAGGTAAGTAAGGTGGTTCAGAAAGAGGACAACAGGGAGAGAAAGATGAAGAAAACAATCAAACGTATTAAGGAAGGCAAAAGCAAAACACAGGAGTAGGAGCAAGTGCTCTGAAAAACAGAATGCTTTCTAATATTTCAGAAATTGTTTTGGTTGCCCTAATGAAATGCATTGGTTTAACTCTTTACAATTCTTTCAGGAATCTTAACAGAAAAAAATGGCTAGAAACAACTGTCAAACATTTTTCTGATTCAGAGTCATTGCCATAACTTATATGCCTTGATTACTCTATCCAACCAGCCAAACAGGCTCTACCTAAGAAGGCAAAAATTCAGCATAAGTATTGCTTAGGAAGAACTCTTCTCAAGAGTAAGAGTTAAGAACAAACTTTACTAAACTGCTGATAGCAAAGCACTAGAATATGTGGCAGGTACCTAAGAAACAAGCCAGGAGTTTACACCTAATCAACCATTTCCTTCTTTCTCATTAAAACATCACTAGGGCTGCCTTCTAAGCCCTAGTGAAGCTCCATTATCTATGTACTTCACAGTTACACTTAACAAAAAGAACATGTTGGGAAAAGGCAACCCTGGCGAAGTCTTACTATACGGTTGTAGGGACTTCAAGTCAAATAGATGAAGGCTGCTCTCAAGTTTAATCTGTTATATTTAATACAAATATATTAAATAGATAGGATAAATAGAAGGATAAATATCCTTCTGTAATAAAAAAAACCATATATTTTAAAAAGATCATTTGATTGTATGCTTACAAAGGAGAGGGGAGAAAAAAAAAGCATTCAGCCAAACTGTACAGCAAAAATGACAGTGTTTTATAACCTCTTTCTGCTCTAAGATTTGAAGGAATCCCCAGCTGTGTCTTCAGGAGATAAAGGCACAAAGCTTAACAGCGCATAGATAGACACAAAAGAAAACAAACTACAATTACTTTCACTGCTTATAGTCCAAAAGAAGAGATTACATAGCTCATACTGCTAACATAACACAGTTCAACGAGATCTACACAACGGCAGGTAACCTGTTCTGAAAAGCCATCCTGCAAGAGTTCCACGCTATTCCACTTTTCTCTCCATAAACAAAAAAAAAAAAAGAATTGATACTAGGAAAAACTAATTCTTGTGTTTAAAGACCAGTTCTTGTTCATCTAACATGGGTGTAGAGAAAGGTGAAAAGTGTAGAGAAAGGAAGAAAACCTTCCTGGTTTTCTACATGTGAAGAATGTTGCCATATTTGAAGTTTTTACTAGTTTCGCTCAGGCACAGCTTGGTCCATGGCACTAAATCACTGTCCAGTGAAACACACGTAGTTGTTCTTCCTCTCTTCCCTGTCCCCTGCCCTGTCTACATTTCTGCACACTTTCTTCCTCAGTACAAAAGGAAATACACGTTTGTTTGAGGAGTGTTTTGATTTGGTTTTAGTTTGGGCTTTTTTTTGCCCTGCTCCAGTTTCTAGATTATTTGAAGGTTATTGTCTCCTTCACGTGGTATATCTGCCTGCATCAGTCATTGAAAAGTTTTTTTGGAATTCAGGACTGGTTGTCCCCTGTCTATGCAACATAAGTATCTCACCTTTTAAAAGTTTCTACATTTTAGAACATTTCTAGTTTCATAAATATGGATTTTCCATATGCTTTATCATCCATGAGGTTCCCAGTCAATTCTCAGCTCTCTACAGAGATTAAAGATAGCCACATCAGCCATTTCACCAGAAAATATGGCAGAAATGGGAGAATGTATCAGATTAGATGAATCTTTCAGAGCAATATATTCCTCATCCCTTCAGTACATTCACAATAGCCATAGATACCAGAAGCACCAAGAACATGTGGAGTCTGTGACTTCCTCTGCTGATGACTTCTGTAAGTCAGCATCTTGATGCATCCATAATGGGTTACAATAGGTGGAGCTGACAGAAAAAACAAGTCAATAGAGAGAATAGCCCTTGCCTGTAAAAAGTGCAAAAGGAATCAGTGTGAAAAGCAACACAAAAGTGTGCTTCTAGCAAACAGGAAAACTCAAGTGTAACAGGAAGGTAGTGCAGTTGTTCAGGCTCTCTGAGAGCATCTTTACAAGATGACAAATGTCTACTTACATAAATTTGTCTAGGAGCAGAAGCAACAATTCTGCCCACCTCTACCTCCAAAAGTCTCGCTAAGGTAATCTGCTTTCTCACAGGGTTTTGAAAGGGTCTTCTGGAAAAAATGCATTTTTCCCATGTGCATATCTTCCATGAAATAAATTTGAACCTCATGTGCATGAAATTAAAGTCATTCCTATACAAGGCATCCAGCAAAGCATATTAAGTATTTCTGTCTTCCACTACAGCATCATCTTCACTTCCTCAACTGCCATCTCCTCCTGAAAATTGCCTGGTACTGGGTATTGCTCAGGCATCCCTATTTTGAAGATACATTTAAACACACACACGCACACACACACCCCCCAATAGCCTTTTTCAAGATTTGAATCCAGATCGTTTCAGATACACAGCTATGCACCTAAAACTAACTCGACCACAAATTCAAATCTGTTTCTTCCTTCACTCTCAGAGATCACCATTGATGAAATGGCCTTATTTCACATTGCGTAACTAAACAATTTCCTTCTAAACTTGACTTCTATCTACTATAGACTCAAGTCTAGCTTGTTAAAACAATCCCAGATGCTCTGGCTGCTGCTAAGACCCTGCTCAAGACTGTACAAGACCAAGTCTCTTAGGCAGGAGGAATTTATGACAGCTTAAATCCTGTGCTCCATATTCTTCTATCTACTATTTTAATCCCAGGTTAAATTTGATATACTGATTGTAACATCTATACACTCCTATGTGAACAAGTCTGTGTCTCTTGACCAGTCATGATCTCATGTCTTATAACATCACCCTCAGAAACAGTGTACTAGTTACCAACTATGAGATATATAACTCCATCTGTAAAGCCCTAGGAGATCTAAGGGCATGGTATTTTCACAAAGTACCTGTCCCTGCAATTCATCATCTTTAGAAAAACTTCCAAGACCCTTCCCAACATCTCTCCAACTATGATAAAAAACATGAACACAACACAACAAATCTTGCAATTATATTGTCATTCACTCTAAGAAAGTACTTAAGCTTTAGAAATGAACTGGAACGATGCTAAAAAGGGTCACAAAAGCATCCATGCAATTTTGAGAAAACACTGTACGTAGAAAAAACAAAATGGAACTTCACAAGAGAAACGTAATAATCAACGTATTTCATTAAGACCCTTCAGTGAAGCTTCTGCAGCAAGCTAAAATACAGTGTATCCTATCAATATACAATTCGTGTTGTACAATGTGTAACCACTTATTATCAGCAACAAAAAATTGTACCCTACAGAACAGTAATGACATTTGAAAGTGTAGAGTATTGATCAGCAGTTGCTCAAAAGTGAATCACCACTACAATGCGGCATCTATTCATGGCTCTACATACCTTCACTGTCAAGATAATTTGCATGGAGACTGGCTCTTTTAACCTTGAAATGTAAGCATTTTCCAATACAGAATGTGAAAACAAACAACCCAGAAATGCATTAAGCAAGGGAATTAGCATTCATTTCCTTTCAAGATCTGTTGTTTTCCAGTTGGATTGTCCACTCAATAACTTCCATAATAAAAGACATTATTGAAAGTGTAATGCATGTATCATAAACTTACTGGAGCCATCTCATATTTCTATTACATACTAACAATAGAACATATTTACTTTTAATAATATAACTAAGAGGACCATGCTGTGCTTTCAAAACCCATAAAATACTGCAAAACATAGAGTGCTGATAGCAGAAGAACATGAATTCACCGTGGCTTAAAACAGGGCTTTCCTTTTAGTTGAAGAGAAATATAAAGCATCATGATTGATATTCAGGCTGATTTAGACTACTTTTTTAAAAACATTACCAACACCAAGAAATTATTCCTGCCATAACATTTAAACAGGAGACAAGAGTAAGACCACAGGTAATTCAAGGCACAGTTCCGACTTCACTGAAGGCAAAAAAATTTTCCAATACCTCCAGAGAAGGCAGAACTTTGTTACAAGAAAAAAGCAAAAATTCTTCCCTGTTATTGAGAAAGAGAGACCACACTACTGAAAGTTTGATAGCACTGTGATATTTTCCTCTACAGATCAATATGGTACCTGAAAATTGGTATTGGTCCCAGCAGGTTTTTCCACCTAATACATTAGTAACATATGAATGTGTTTGATCATTTTTTCTCTTGAACAAATAAAAATTACAACATCTATCCAAAAGAATTTACACCTTTATCTGCAGATAACAACATTAAATACTTCAAACACACTGAATTCTCCGTAAGTAGTTTAGCATGGAGAATAACCTTGTGATTCATGTAGCCCAAACATCTGTAAGAATTAGAGGATGGAGGTTCAAGCTCTGCAAGTTCCAAAACATAATTTGCATTAATCATCAGAATTAAAGTGATTTAAGCTTATCAGATGCGTATTTCTTTTTTTTTTTTTAATGTTTTATTTTAATTCAGTTCTAGGAGACACATAACCCAGACTTCAGGAGCTGAATTATAATGAATTAACTCTGAATAGAGCTTTTGGTAAGCTCTATACCATTCACCTATCTGGTAGGTTTTTTGAGTTTGGGTGTTGGGTATTTGGGTTTTTTGGTTGGGTTTTTTTAGGTGGGTTTTGTTGGGGTTTTTTTCAGTTGGTTAGTTGGGGGAGGGGAGATTTTGCTGTTGGTTCAGGGGTTTTGCAGGGCATGGTGGTGTTGGGTTTTTTTTTCTCTAAACAGTTGTATGTCTACATTTTTTAATTTTTTTTCCTCCTATTTTTGATAGAAAAAAATCAGTATTATTTTTGCAGTTTTAAAATTGTTCAGCTGGCAAAAGTTTAACCTGATATCCAAGCAGCCAGTCCATGTCTATCCTTTAAACTGCACATCTCAATCCTACTGGCCCTTCTTTGCCTCAAGCAAAGAAACAGCCTACAAAGACCAAAACCAACATAATGCTGCATAAAAGCAAAGCAATCAATGTCAAGGTGATGGGACTGAACTTCTCTAAGAATTTAAGTCACTATTACATGATTTAAAACTAAAGATAGTGCTGTATGAATCAGATACACCAGCTGAATGCTAATTGATCTAAATCACCCTGTTATATTAGCTTTGCACTGACATTTCCATAGTTGTAAGAAACTAACAAGATACAGCACCAAATCTAGTTGCTAAGATAAAATACAATTCTGAACATTTAGAAATAGCAATGCTCTACTGATTGAAAAACCTGCTCTGAGAACACACAATGCTCTGAGAACGCCTAACAGTGAAGAATTTGTTGAAAGGAGTAGGCAGACGCAGACTACAGACTGCTCAAGACCATGGCAGCCAGTGCTTGCATAACAGCAAAGACTCTGTTAGACGACTTACATAAGAAATATCTGAGATTGCCTTAAACAAGATTGTCTTCAGTAAGAAACCTTTACAGCAGAACTGATAAATAAAAGTTTGTTTTCAGTTAGAAACCGTTCCTACATTTGCAATAAAATAATATCAACTGTTCAGGACCAAATCAAGAATTATCAAAGCTCTGAATATTAAAAAGTAGTGTCTCCAAAAGAAATCTAAGAAATCATAGACCACACTGGATTTTTTAGAGAACCAGACACTGTTGTTGTGCAACAATTATTTTTAACATTAACCAAAAGCACAGCACCTGGTTTTTTTTTCTTCCATTTTATTACTACTATTATTTTGCAGCAGCGTGGAACTGAAAACACATTATTATCATCATGGACACTATAATGTGAACAGTAGCATTCCCCAAAGTCTGTTCCTCCAAAATTCTAATTGTAGCAGTTGAAGTTAATATCTTCCTGCCATCTAACCCTTGCTTTGCATCTTATACTTAAAGCCTGGCTTTGCCAGTGGGCTACGCTCTCGCATTTACTACACTACTCACTAAACATAATCGGAGTGTTTTTTAAAAAAAAAAATGTTCAAAGAAGTGTCAAGATTCAAATAAGGCAGATGTCTTTTGAAAATCTAAGGGAAAAAAAAAAAGAAACCAACACATAAGCACCTAAGAGACAATTAAAACTTGAATCAATTTTTAGGCCCCAGCAGTGTTTGCTAACTAGGTGAAGAGTAATCATGTTTCTACAGCACCAAGAAGCTTCTTGTACGCTGCCAAATCTATATGACAACTGTAAAACCTTCATAAATCGGATATCTTGGGAATAATATTATCCTATTTTCTTCTGTATGGCTTTTTGAACACTGAATGGTCTTCCTTCACTTCGAAAGCAAGTAGTACAACATTAAAATTTTATATTTTTAAGTGCTAATTTTGCTCAAAAGCTCATCATCATTTCTGAAATTATTTACTAAGCTATTGTTATTTTTTGAGCTATTTACAGTGCCAGGATTCCATCTAAAGTCAATTTCAGGAAGAAAGTAATATATCCCATGTGCTCTTACGAAGCATAACAACTTCCTTGGATAAGATGATCGTAATACAATAAAATACTAAAACATTCAATTAAGATAAAGTAAGCAATTTTTAAAAAAATAAATAGTTTCAAAAAGTAACTCAAGGGGACAGCAATGCTGGCTACTCATTTAATGTTCAAGTACAGCAAGCCTTAGGAATTGTAATAACTAAGTCAATATTTACAGCTATAACCTAGCAAAATTTTGCTTTACTGAGTATCTCACATAACTTCATTTGTTCAATGAAATTTTAGTACGGGTCAAATATCTTTTACATGTAAAACATTTGGGCATTAGAGACTGTCAATCACGGCTTGAAAGTAGTGCTAACTATATATGCGAACAAAATGAATCAGGTAACCTTTACATTAATTTTTCATTTAGCAAGACTTTATTAAACTAAATGGCACTACAAAGCAGTTGGTAATTGAGAAATCTATACTGCCCAGATACATAATTATACACACATTTTATTTCTTCATGTGTTTAAGGTGGCTTAATTCATAATCAGAAAATGTGGGTTCCTCCAGTTATACTAGAAGTCACACTGCTTCTAAAAGGGGAATGTTGACTTTAAAAAAAGACATTGGCTCTGATCACCCAGAGCTCACAGTAAATACCAAATGGATTCTAGATGCCTGGCTAGTGGGGAGGGAGCAGGGGGGAAAGGTGTTTGCATTTAGAGCCCTACCGTGCTATCACTTCCTTAATGTTATGACAACTTCTGCCACTGACTTTGCATGTTGAAAAAACCTGAAAATCTTGAAGTTTGGTATGTTTTTATTCACAGAAGTTTACTGAAGAAGTATACTTTATAACAATACACAAAGATACATGCTGAAGTTGTCTGTCACCCAGGCTCATTTGCCACAATCAACAGCAAGAAATAGCAAGCTTAAAAGGACAGAGACACCTGGAATCCTAAATGAAAATAGAAAGCACCAGAGGTTCTTAACACTACTGTAACCAGAAGGGAAAAACAAACAAACACACACAAATAATAGAGAATGTGACAGAGGAATAAAAATGCTCTAAATACCTGTCAAAACTGTGTTTTGTCTGTCCTCTTTCATTCAGTAATGAAATATCAGAACAAAAGCAAGAAACAAAACCACAATAGCTTGGAATGAATATCCACTGTCCATTTTCACAAACAGGAGGACAGATTTGTCAGGGAAATAGAAAGGATGCCGATGAAAGGGTGAAATGAATAGTTCCCAATTACCTACAATTATAACAACCAATAGGAAGAAATCTTGTTACTTCAGAGGGAAAAAAAATACATTACAGAAGGGATGACAGCAGTATCTACTATGAGGAAAAAAAGAATGATTAAGGATCTCATGCTGATTCTTTCTGGATTTTAGTACTACTACAAAACACAGTATATTCCACATTTTTCTACTAAGTGTTGGACTGTCTTTGGTAGATTTAATTTTTAAAGCCATTTTAGTGCAAAAATGGATGTGTATGGAACAATTTCAAAGTTAAATAAAGGTACCTATTTGTTATGGCCCAATAAAAAAATTAAAGCCTTTTAATAATACTTGATTAGATACTAATCAAAACTGAAAGGTCCATCTGCTTTAAAAACTTAAAGAGTTCATACAAAAATGGGATGATGTAAGACTACATAGACTTTAAAGAACGTCAGCTAGAAGTATAATAAATACTGAATGGGCAGATTTTCAGATTAAAATAGAAGTTTGCCCAATATTTTTAAGTGAAGCCATTTAAGTGCCTTGAAATGTAGTAAAAGACCTCAAATATTTTTGTTCTTAATAGCTTTGTATTTTAGCTTAGTGAAGTTCATGTTTTGCAGTCCTGAGTACACAACACTGAACAGACAGATCCTGCTAAGAAACTCATATGCCTTCAGTAACCATTAAGCCAGTTACTTTCATTTTAAATGGATAGCATAAGCTTTTTATTTCAACTGCTACATCTACTGTCCATTACACAATTTCACACATATACAAGCCTTTCAAAATACTTTCAAAATAAGTGCTACAAGTTCAAGGGATAACTTCCCCCACAATCATACAAAAAACAAAAAAAAGTGTTACTTAGAAAAAAAAAAAATCACGTCTAAAAAAACCACTAGCAATTTAACATATGGGTTGAATGAGTGTCTTTGTAGTCAGTGAATGTCTCAATGTTTTTCCATTTCTATATTGCATTTTGAAGCTCATATATTAAATGCCGCAAAATCGCAGTCTTAAAATCTTTAATATATTCCTTAGTCTCTGTGTTTTTTTCAGCAACTGCTGTAAAAGTAAATTGTCTACAACACAGAACTTTACTATATGTTACATATTCAGAGTAGACACAGTCCTTGATATATACCTAATACTCAAATCCGCTTTCTCATTACCCTCTGCCCCAATTACGCAGACTTATACGATTTTCTCAAGTTTTTGCAATACTTCACTAGCTTATTACCCAGCTGTGCAGCTGAGCAAGAAGATAACCACATTCATTCCTCTTATCTGTAATGATGTAATACATCCCAGCACTGGGTTGAGATGATTGGGGGAATAATGGGATTGTAAAAACTGCAGAGATGACAAACAACAGTGCAGCCGCTTTCTCCTGATACAGTGAATTGCACAATGCAGCACAGGGTGAAAATAACACAATATGCACTAATTCTGCTCCTTGAATGAAGTTAGCATTTTTCATAAGAAACAGCCGTTTCTGTACAGAAACATCATCATCATCACAATGTAGCAACCAGATTAAATACCCGCAACCTGAGCTGAAGCCTAGACTTCAAGAAATAAAAGTGTTGGGGTTTATTTTTTTAATGATAACAACAACAACAAAATCAACCAAATGGAAAAATCAGTGTAACCAAAGATTCTCCAGATAGTGCAGTGCAATGCAAAGAGTCATCAGGGACTAGTATGCAATACAAAAACAGATCTTGGACTAAAGCATGCACAGCACTGCTTTCCTATTCATTTAAAAATTAAATCTGCCTCCATTTTCTCTGTTAAAAATCTTCCTTAGTACAACTGAAGAGATCCTTACCTTCTGCAGGAGCTGGGAACCCGAGTACTTGGCTGCAATAGATTTGATCTCTCCACCAAATGCTGAGGCCCAGAGCTTTACACTGTGAAGGGGAAAGGAAAAAAAAAAAAAAAAAAAAAAAAAAAAAAAAAGAGAGACAGGAAGAAATGTAATACACATGTCATAGCAAGCAACACAGACTGTAACAGCTTCAGCTGCACTCAGAAGGATCCTAGCAATTTTGCTTTAAAGAGCTCACTAAGGAACCTAAGCACAGCAAAATATCAGCGAAGCTGTTCAAGTGCAGGCACAAACTAGATGCTGTGCTAAGGTAAGGCCTCTGATATGAGGCTACCCAACCTTCACTGTTTAAATGTAAAGAATCAACTTGTACAGAAACATGCTTTGGCACAATGCAACATATATCTATCGAAATGAAAGAACCAGATAAGATGGCAAAACAGTTCTGAATGATAAATTCTCACATGAGAAGGAATTAACAGCATCAACTTCATTAAATACAAGCAGTTAAGACTCTGCGGCCACATACTCCACCAACACATGCTCCTACAATAAAATTGAAGTAGTACTGAGCATGTTAGAGACCACCACTTTAAACACAGCTGACAGAGGAGCAAAGGTGCCTTAAACAGCCAGACATAACAGATAAAAATAAGAACTTCAGCAGCCAAGTTCTCATTCTTGAACACGGTCCTGAGAGCAATAGCATGAAAGCACTTACACAGACAAGGGGATCTGCTGCTCCGATCCAACCACATCCACTAAGGCTGTGTTAAAAGCTGTCCAGAAGATAAAGAAAAAGCCCCAAAAAGGGCGAAGAAAATTCAGCATTGTGCCTCTCGGTGCCTGGAAAGATTTGGGGATATTCAAGTAAAGCTGAATTCAGCAGCAAGAGGGGGTTTGCTTCTGAAGCCTCTTTCCCCACCTTTTCCCTCTCTACTAGAACAACACTGGAAGTCACAGGTCCATCCTCATCCCTCCAAGGAATGACCCTCTCTGTACAATGGAAGGAGAGGACCAGAAGCGAAGCTCTAATAACTTGAAAACTATTGTGTCCCTGGTAACAGCAAAGCGTTTTCCAGCACCACTGCAGCCACTTGCATGTAGTTCTTTACAACTCCGCAGTCAGCAGTGTGCTAGAGTTACTTCAGTGACCTACTGCTGCTCCGAAGTGCCCTTAGCAGCAAGAAAGCAGGCTATTGATTCCAACTGGGGAGGCTGTCTTCTTGCAATTACTGCTCACTTTGCAAATGGAAAGCTGCCTAGAGTTCTCTCTCTCGCCGGTAACCTCCAGCCTTCATCCCAGATCAAGTCAGCCAAGGCATTGGTTCAGCGAGCAGGAGCAGCCGGCTTTTAACGGGATAGCGCCGAGACAGAGAGGCAGGCACAGGAGGAGCTGGACCAGAGGGAGGGTGCCTCTGGATGGCAAAAGCAGAGAAAGTCTCGGGGAGCTGAAAGTGTAGTTGAGCCCTTCCAGGAAGGCGAGAAAAGAGCGCTGCACATTGCCGGGGGCTGAGCTAGGGAGGGCTCGGCAGGGCTGGCAGGGGCGGGGGGTGTGGGGGGGCCGTGCACACCCACCGGAGACCCGGCCAATTCAGGCAGGGCACCGCTGCATGACAGGCATCTGTCACACCGCCCGGGGAGGCGAAGGATGGCCGGAGCTCAGCCCTGCCCGCCCGCCGAGCGCGCCCATCACCGTGGCGCGGAGCCGCTCCGGGGCGGGCGCGGGCGCGCGGCGGGAGCAGCGGAGCGGTCGGTCCCCGGCGAGGCACCATCGCCAGGGAGCTGCGGGATCCCGGAGCGTGCCCCGGGTGTAGGTCAGGCTCGCCCGTTTAATTGAGTCATCTCCAGCGCGTCCTTGTGCATAAAGGCGCGTTTGGTGCTTCCTCCCACGCCCGAGCGCTGCAGCGAGTCAGTACCCGGGAGATGGGGACTGGCAAAGGCTTATGAATGAACAGAAATGCCGCACAAGTAGATCAATGCGGGCTAACTGACTCGAGCCTATAAATAAATTAATAATTTGCGCTCGTAGAAGAATCCCCTTGATGTAAAAAACATAGGATTACAAGCTCCTCCACGGGGAAAGCGGCATGGGATGCAGGAGGGACTGGCCCAGGTATTTCTGTTGTTGCATTTTAAAATCTACCCTCCCTCCTTCTGCTTTTATTCCTCTCCCTCTGCTTGTTTCTCACCTTCTTCTCCACTAAAATAGCAACTGAACTTTAATGTAAATAAGCATGGTAAGACCTGGAGAGGATCCGAGCATGGGCTGAGTCATCCTTGCATCATATAATACAGCTCTAGTGTCCGCTCCAGAATTCTAGTTTCTTCCCTCTGGAGTTAGAATTAACACCCCAAAATATTCACTCTGCCTTAGTATACTGTTCATGTCTTAAGATTTTCTGTCTTGAAGCTAGATATGCAGTACTTGTATTTTTTTTCCACATTAACATTTCTATGAACAGTTTGCTTTAACTATCAAAACCTGGCTAATAAAAGCTTTCTGCTTTCTCAGAAAAAAAAAAATTAGAAGTCTAAAGATAGAAAGCCTACCTTAAGGAAACTGTATAGAACAGAATAGCACGGCACACTGCAACTTCCACCACCCACTGGCCATCCCCACCAGGAAGAGTAAATAGATCATATTTCTGTCTGTACTATTATCTTCATATGAAGGCAATAATGAAAATTTTCTTAAAAGGGACACTTATTTTGTGTGTTAATCAACCATTTTCAAAGTCCTATTATCTTTACTGTTACTGGGGATTTTCTAAGCGGTGTTTTAAATATGCTGCCGTGTCACCAGGTGTTCAGCCTACCTACGGGCAGAGATGTAAAAATGCACATGGCTGACTCACCCTATAAAATGAATTATGTGCCCCTTTAAAAATATTATATAAGCAATAGTATCTTTTCAAAATTAGGAATGAAATGGGAATGGTGGACCGCCTCACTGCTTGTGCTGTTTAGCTTTTTTACATGCTAAGCAATGTCAGGAAGGAAATCCATACTGGTAATTTGTGGCACTTAAACTTCATTTTTACATTAACACAGATCCTTCCCTGCTTCAAGTCAACACAGTGCACTGGAGACAAGTGACAGCTAGCTTCATTCTTCAGAGAATTCCTGGAAGCCCTAGAAACTTTTTGAAAACACATACAACGTACCTGTGTTCAACATGAGTGAGAAATTTAACATGTATTAAAAGCGTCACTAATTATTGGCAAGAAAAAATTATAAAGTCACTTGTTAAAGCTTGAGTTTACTTAGATTTATAAAACAATTAATACCTTATATCTACAATTTATATATTTGGCACATATAACTGGACACTCGTGTGTTTAATATAGAAATAGTATTTCTACTAGTCTCTGAAAACAATTCATTTGAAAAAGAAATGTATACTTGACAGCACAAGGATGGCTACCTCCTTTTGTGTTAACATTTGTACACGTTATACCGTAGAGTGCTTCCAGCATCTTTCATTAATGCACACTGGTTATATTCATGCAGTTATTTAGTTCCTCTCGATGATTCAGTGAATGGAAAGCAAACCTATACTGTAACAGGGGTTTAACACATACAAACCATACATGCAAACCACCAGAAGTGACAACACTTTCTGTCCAGAAGAGGACTGCTATTGTATCCTGGCCTGACTACTACTGACTATTCCTGGTATGCAGACCACTGCAGTCAAGACATCAGGTTTAAAATTAACATTACCATTTTCCCCATGTTGTCCCCTGAGGAGAATGCAGAAACTTTCCCTGAGTGGGTTCTCATAAAGACCAAGGAAAATAAATAGGAAAAAGAAGTAAATTCTGCTGAAAGGTTTGAGTCCTTTGTACTGGGGATATAGCAGTGTGCTTCATTATTTGGTACAGCCTGGCCATGTCCTGGAGCAAAGTCAGAAGAAAGCTAAGTTTCAAAGCAGCATAGTAATGAATTTATATTTTGGAAGTAAAGTTACATTTCCGTCACATCCTTATGCTGTTATAGATAACTGCCGAACCTGGAAGAACATTTAAGTGCCAGGCCCACTAGAAAAATTTATGTACAGATAACTGATCAGAGAAGGAAAACATTTATGTGCTCAGCAAATTTAAATTCTAAAACCAACGTGCACCTTAGCAATAAGTGCACGGAAGTTACTTACGTGCCAGTGGTCTCAGAGGCAGAGCTCTCCATACAACTGTATTAAGTTGGATTGCCCTGCCCCCAGCCCCCATTTTTAAGAGATAAAAATGGCATCTAATCTCCTGCTGTGTCTTTGATGATCAAGTACAATGGCGCATTTTAGTATCTCACAGAAAATGAAAGAAGCTGTTTTCCCCATGAAAGCAGAAATAAAATTTGGACATGTGAATCGTCAAGTAAGTGTTGTAATTGAAAGTCACAGGCATGGTCAGATAAAGCTGATGAACACCCAAAGCTTTTGCAGTGGATCACATTCAGGAAAATAACCAAGGGACTGGGGGAAAAACAAAAGACACTCCTCTCCCCCTCAGCACCCCCCCCCCCAAAAAAAAAAACCACCCCAAACAAAACAGGTCAAGGGCAAAGGGTAACCATGAGATGTGGCAAAAAGGCTGAAGTAGATAACACAGACTAGGGGAAAGTCCTGTACATAAATACACATAGTAACTTTATCTGACAAATTAATCCCATTGACTTTCCTCTGTCTGCCTCCAGATTTACACTCATAAAATGGCGCAGGAACAGGGTCACATTTGCATTATCAGAGCATATTTTGAGGTCTTCTGATTAGACATGTACCAAACACTACTAAAAAAAAATTGAGAGGTATAGAGAGGAGAGCATATGGTGCAGAGGAAAAGAGTAGGAGGAAATGATATCATTAACACAAATGTTTATTGTATTTCTTTTTTCAGATGCTTATCTACAATGAGCTCTAAACAGAAAGGAATAAATGCAGAATGCTAAAAGCTTTGGTGGAGATGCAAGCCACCTCCATAGGAATTAGAAAAAAAACAAACCCACTACCAAACAAAAAGATAAACTGACGTATTTCCTATATTCTACATATACTAGAAGATTCAGATACTGCAAAAATAGACAAGCCCTAACTACACAGCATGACGCAGTTACTACCTGCTTTGTAGTATATTCCTCAGCAGTTCTAAATACTGAGGCCATGATGCTCAGATGCGTTCTCCACAGTGCATTTTTTTTGTTTGATTCAAGAGTTTAGAGTGTCCTTTCATCCCTTTTTCTCTTCTATGAAATACTTCTCTTAAAATTGATCCCTTAAATAAAGGCAGTGGGAGGGGAAAAAAAGGAGGAAATGAAGGGATATAGCCACCTCATGCAATAAACAATTTAATATAATGTCCTGTACTGAAAATCCTTCCAGCCTTTGACATCTGTATGGGACTTTTCCCTTACTGCTCTACAAGGATAATGTTTCACATACACTTTACACATGGAAAATTAAAACGGGAGAAGTAGAGGGATAACAAATCCACCTCAACTTCACAAAGCACATTGAGATTGTCAGATGAAAGGCAAAATCTGAACGTTCAGGATTTATTATTTGGAAACAACTCAATGGTGGAAGGATTCATCAAGTAGCGTTTGCACACTGTGAGAACACAGGCTTACAGGTTGCAAGTGAGCTGTACATCTGAGAAAGAGCAAGGGACTGCACATTAGACCTGTTCCTTAGAGACTTAAAATACCTACATGTATTCTTCGAATTTTATGAAGGTCCCATGTGTATAAATCTAAGTGTTTCATTGGTACAGAAATGCCTAGTTATTGACCAATTTCAAACCACTTACAACTAAGATCGAGGTCAAGTAACGTTACACACTGGATTAAATGAACACAGTTTCACATAATGGGCACGAGCGAGTGACTTGTAGGAATAAAAATACTGTAAAAATCCTAAACCATGTCAGTATTTTGTATGCAACTTTGCAATACGATCATCTTGTTTGTATATAATGTTCAGGTCAAATCAAACACTAATATTTCAGTTCATGAGAATATTAAGGGTATATGCAACCTATGTTTGTATATACTCAAAATCAGTTACATTAAAACAAATATAGTCTCTAAAGATTTTTAAAAAATACTAATATACACTCACAATTAATATGTTGCAAGTACAGCATTTTCAGTTACTGTCATGTTATCTTTAGCACACTTCAACACCAAATACACCACACAGTTTGCCATAAACCCCCGAGGAGTGCATGGTTAATTTAGCTTCTACAAAGCCTATGTTCAGCTGGCTTTAGCATCTCCACAAGGAGTTAAAATGTAAAAGAGCGAACCATTATCACATCCCAGCCTATGAGAGCTCACACTGCATGGTAAGCTAGAATGCTTTAAGCTAATGATGTTTATAGCTAACCAAATCCAATTTCAGCAGTCCACTCTAGCTCTAGTCTGTTAGTGCCATTTTACATAAGCTTCATTTATTTTGAATTTTCAACTATTAAGACAAAGTCCACATTTGGTTTCTTTCGAGTGTCTTGCTAGGAAATGAACTCTTCTCTAAGCAAATAAATTACCTTTTTACTCCCAAGGCTAGTGCTAGGTTGTAAATGCTAATGCTCTCAATGCATTCAAAATACTTGAAAACCAAAGAAAGCACCTAAAAATGAGAAACTGTTATAGAGAGCTTTAACATAATCGACAGAATACTATGGACAAAACCCAACCTAGCATTCTTTCTCTGATGAGACAAATGAAGACTAAAGGTGACAACATATGTAAGTGCTAATCCGTTCCTGTCTATACACTAGAATGAACCCCCCCCAGTCATATCTATAAAGGTCTGCCAGTGTCCACCCAAATCTTGCAAATTCCTCAGGGCCACTTTAGGGGACCCTTGTCAAAACCCAAAATACAGACTTCAAAGGTTAGGAAAAGCATTGCTTTTACTTCAGATCCTGGCAGCATTAGCAACACCTACACAGTGGGTCCAAAAATGATGTATTCAAGGGGGAGAAACAGGGAAAGTGGTACTGGACAGACTCTTTCAAAAGAGAGCTCCGTGTGTCATCTGTTGACCCATTGCCATCAGTGAGGTTAAGTTTCCAACCACCCAGCTGAAAGCAACCTGCAAATTTTAGACTAACATTTAATTATATTCAAAATATTGCCCGTATCACAAAGCTGAAAATATAACATTCAAGAAACAGTGCTATGTCAAGTGATTATGTAAAGCCAGTAGGTACTTCAGAGCCCTATAATTCTGTCATCCTCCAATCAATTCCTGCATCACAAGTATGAATTTTGAGGTGGAAATGTGACTTTTATGAAGTCTTGAATACCAGATCAAGAAACTGGTAGTTTAATCAACACAGTGCTGCTTATGAGATGTTACAGAAAATGAATTTTGTATAATTCTGTGGCAGCAGTTGCTAACCTGTGATCTGTTTCTGCTCTATCACTTTGGTGAGTCTTGTTTATTTATCACAAACATTGACTGATCCTGAAAATCAAAGTCATCTCAAAAGGCTATTGGAAACAGCATGTATTAAAAAGTAAGCACATTATGGTAATGAATTCCAGCGACTTTTCTTACATTAAAAAAAATAAATGTACATCAACATAAGAGGAAAGTCCTGAAGAGTGAGGATATTAGACTGTCTTAAATATCTGATCACAATTCCAGAGTAACACCACCAAAGATTATCAAAAGGCAAACGGGCTTCAATAAGACTAAAATAATATTAGGAAGAACTAAATACATTCTTAACTTTTCAGAGTCTAAAATTTATCTATTTAACTTCAAAAAGAGTGCAGGCAATTCATTAATTGTCTTAAGGTCACGATAGCAACTTGATAAAACCTATTTAAGACTTGCTGCTTTGTGCAAGTTTCACTTCTTCAGCAATTACTATCCCTTTGAGTAAGAACCAAATTTAAGACTGCATTTTTTTCCACCAATGCAAGTGGCTACTTGTTCTAGTGAACATAGTTGAAACCTCGCTACCAGTAAGCAGATGAAACAATCTATTATTAGGGTACTCTTATAATACCCTAAAGTCAGTAGAAAAAGCAGACTTGGGCATAATGAATAATTCTGGCATGATATAGAATTATATTCTACCACGGAAAAAAAAAAACACAAGATTTCAAATTCTGACTCGTGTATAGTGGTCCAATTCTACTTCTGTTTTAACAACGTAGCTTAACATTACATACCATGGAAATCTCAGGCTTCACCTGCTGAAGAATAGCAGATTTATTAGGTTGTGGTGGTTTTTTAAAATACATTAAAGCATGATTATGCTTAAAAGATGTAAAGTAAAAGCAAATTGATACCCATAAATATACTAATAAGTGTTAGATAAAATATTTTCCAGAGCATGCATTATTATTTTAGAGGCTGTTAATCCATCACAGTGTCACTAACATTGCAAGAGACACACTCAGACTGCTATGCTCATTACTTTTTAATGTATCACTCTATTTTAAACAACAAGACTAACAAGTTCAGGTCATAATATAGCCATCCTTCCTATGACTGTAAATAAAAACAAGAAAGCACCACCCACAAATGCCAGTTCACACTATGAATCTACTTATAAGCAACCAATATTAGACAGACTAGAATACATAGAAAAAGCAGAATTCCAAGCTAAACTTGTTATTATTGGGTGTTATCCCATCCCTACATTTTGGGTCACGTTTTTTTGTTTGGTTGTTTTTTGTGTAATTAAAACACTTTTGCTTCATCTTCAATTTTTTAATAAAATGGGGACTAATACACAAAATTAAGATAATGCATTCAACACGATATTTGATCAAAGGCCAGTGACACCACCCCTTAACCCAAAGGTGATGTTTGTTAATAAATACTATGTAATTTATCAAGGACCTCTCAAATAAGTATAAAAATAAAAGCTTAAGATATCAGACCCCAAGAGCTTCTTCTGAGCATTACACAATCTGATACTTAATTTGGTCCTTGAAAACTAAGGCTCCATATTTTTCCTCCAATACATTTATCCCTCCACCATATTTTTCCTCCTGCAAACCGCTGCCACGTCTCCACTTTCAGTTCTCACCTTTGTCTATTGCAAGTCCCACTTTTCCAAGCAACTGAACGGTACTGCCCATTTTCTCTCAAAAGCACATAAAATTCCCTGAAGAGTTTTCTGACTTCCTTGATCCCTAAATTCAATACTCCCACTCTTATTTATAAATGGAGTAAAGGCTATTTCATCCTACGTACCCTTCTGACTCAGACTGCTGCCATAGTCTTACTGCTGGAGAAAAGAAAGTCATCTGAATCACAGCCTATGCTCAATTCTATGTAAAATTACCATAAACCCAAACTGCAGAAACTGCTCAGCCTCCGGAACACAAGCTGCCAGAAATTCATGAAGAGCCTTCCTTATAAGATGTACTATATTTACAATCAAGTGCTAAAGCTGCAAGCTCATATCACCCACCTACTATCACCCATCACTGATCAAGACCACTGACCCACTCATCAGTGTACTGCTAATTCATTTTGGTTTCATTTCTCACCAGAGATGACACCTCAGGTGGAGGTTCCACTTGGACTGTTTAAAATTCTCCTCCCAAGCAGCTGTTCTAGGCAACTCCTTACTTTGTTTCAAGCTTTAAGATTCGAAGTCAGATCTTTGTTGTTGCCAAAAGAAAGCAATGTGTTGAGCTTTTTTGTTGTTAAAAAATAAAATTATCACTGCAAGACTTCAATAGCACTTCTTGTTAACAGGTTTGTAGTAGTAATCAGAAGATAGCTGCGTTTCTGGAGATGCTTCATACCCATGTATCCTCACTTAATGTGTTAACCAATATACATGTTTCAGTGCATTTATATTGCTGATACTTCCGTAATCACAGCAATGATTTGATTGTTTATTGCTTCCTAGATTTGGAAAAAGGAAACCTATGAGGAGATCGGGGCTCTAGGCACCTGATCTAGTGGAAGATGTCCCTGCTTACTGCAGGGGGGTTGGACTAGCTGACCTCCATGGTCCCTTCCAACTCAAACTATTCTGTGATTCTGTGAGATTAAAGAAGCACAAGACATCCACATTCTATACAATTTATAGAATGGTTGAACATTGCAAATAGTTGGACGTGGCAAAGAAAGGTAGCCATAACACACAGCTAAGAAGCTGCAGATCTCTGAAGAGATAAGTTGTCCAAAAATAACTAAACAGAAAGCTTCTGACAGCTCCCTAAGACAATGTTTAAAGTTATTCTGGACACAATCAGTAACTGCCCAGCCTTTAACCCACTGATGCACACAGTCAATACAATCCTTTAGCAAAGCTGAACAACTCTTTCATACTACCCTGGGTAACATCTGATAACAGTTCTGATGCCAGAGAAAGGCAGCACTCCACAGCAGCAGACACTTCTTGGAGCAGCAGTTACTGCTCCGAAAAATATGCAAGACCAGGAAACAGCAGTAGTGAACACAACGCATGTCATCTTTCTGGGCATCTTGCCTTAACTGTATTACCAAGAGAGCTGGCAGTTTACATTTTTAAAAACTGTAGATGAAGTGACTAGGGATGTATCTCACAAGAATGTCCTAATTGACCTTATTTACCACAATTGGCACAATATGCACCGCCCAGTGCACAGCCACCTCCGTCCTGAGACTGCAATCCAGTACTGCACACACTCTTTTAAGAATACAAATTGCCAATGGGGAAAAGTAATAATCTCACTGCTTGCATCATTTCACAGCCGAGTTGTTTGAAGACAGGCTAGCCATTACATAAAGCAGCTGTGTTATCTGGCTTTTCCTTTTGTTCATTTACAGACTTGAACTGTTTTTCTAAAGTCAGTTGAACTATTTTACTAATTACAGGTTTTTGTTCAATATGCAAGGAACTTAGCTATAGCAAAAAAGCCACAAAGGCTTCCGTTCTGTATATGTCAATATTTTAGAGACATTGTTAAATTGGAAGCCTATTCAGGTTCTCCAGATACGTTACAGTATTGGCTGGAATTCACCACAACACAACAGAAAGATCCGTCTTCGCAACCTTCCTTTTCACAGAGCTGACTAAGATTACTTCATTGTGCATCTTGATGTTGTCAGACAACATAAGGCACAAAGACACTAGGCCTCTATTTGCAAAATAGAATAATCCAACAATATTGAAAAAGTAAATTTTCACACATTTACTTTTAGTGCCCAGAAACAAAGGGCATGCTACAACATTATCCAAATAGAAAACCTTCATGAAAACACTGCAACCTGAGGAGTAAGTGTTGCTAGGTGTTTTTTCACTTAGCTGGGGTTTTTCTGCATGCCAGCATGCAAAACTTAGGCAGAAATTTGCAGTTAAATATGAGAAGATGGGATTTAAACACATATTGTCAGACAAAAAAAAAAATCTCAAGTTAACAGGAATATCTTTTAGTTCTCTAGTATTTAATTCTTAATGATCCTTCACCGGTAGAAGACCTGCTCATATTTTTCAAACTGGAATGCACTTCTTTTATTATATTTCAATGTTTGTTGTTTTCTCTTCCCCTTCCCCCTTAGAAGTAGTGGTTAGGTATTTGAATAATCAGGATTGTTCTCTCCAATTCAAATCAGGTCAGGCCAAGTTTTAATAAAATGTTCTAGGTTGCAGGCTTAGAAGCCCTCCTCCTGACAGACACTGTTACATTGCTTTAAAAACAGTATTCTATGTAGGAGAAAAATACTCTGCAAAATCCATTACTACTCCGTAACAGTCTCATACAGCGGTATTTACATAATCAACTGCAATTACTCACATTATATTTATCTAGTGAAGAATGAACCTATTGTGTGCAGTGAAACATATCTGTTCTGCACTAATACACGCATATAGTAAGTTACCTAGTGAAATAACACATCAATCACAGGTTAACACTAAGCCTGCACCCATATAATGCCATTTCCAGTTCATTAAAGAAAAACAGCTGCAGAATCTGCAGTTCTGCCAGACTATCAAAGCTCAGCAAGAGGTTAGGAAGAGATGTGCAGCAAGCTTGTGAGTTGTTTGTTGCGGGCAGGAAAACCCTCTATTGAAAGTGCTGTGACAGTGACCATCATAAACTGTAAAGATTATGCACGCACTGTAAATATGCCTCCACTGGAGAAGAGCCCTCAGCTAATAGACGTTATGATTTAAAAAAATAAATAAATAATCACACCACAGTGATAGTTGGAGTAGCAATCCACCAACGCAGATACTAACGTCCTGAATCTGAACCCTGCCAGGAGAAATTATTTTCTTTGCTGACACCACAAACCTGCATATGTATTTTAAAATTTAATGAAAACTTGACAGTGGAAAAGTCTGCTCTTCTTACTAAGTTCAAAGTTCACAGGCTAAGTAAGGTTGGTTGGGCCTTTTGCCAGCATGCATGCAGCTTTCAAAAATGCATACAAAACCTGCCAGCAAGCTGGACCTTGATTTCTGGATTAGAAGGAATTGGATTAATTTTCGCATGCATCTGAACATTGTCAGTTAGCTATGCACATTTTTACTCTATCTTGGACTTCTAATAGTACATTCATAAATAAAGTATCATTCACTAGGGAGTACATGCAGATCAGATGCAGTTTCCTCTGTGCTGCATCTTTGAGCTGGGAGATTACGAAACCCCTTCATTTTACTTGTCAGAATGACACTGCACCTAAGTGCTCTGATACAACCGTAATCAAGCCACTGTTAGACTGAAAAGCAAAAACCAGGTATGTTTAGCTCTTTCGTAGCATTTCTCAATTCTATTCTTTAGTATTAACAAAGTTCATCATTTATCACTGATTTTCTTCTATGATGCTGTTTTAAAGTAGCATGACCTTTGTATGGCACCCGCGTGAGTGCAGCAAGTCTCTACACCTATAAAGACTCTCACACCTTGTTTAAGTGAGAGTTTCTCTCCTCACATTTCCTTTAACAACTATATTCAACTGCTGTTGCAGCATTTCACTGCATTAAGGCACAGTCCGCTTCCAGAGAGGCTTGCTGTGGGACGGAAGAGGGGAGAAGAGGCAGATAAAGAAGTCAAGCACATGTTCTAGCCCAAAGCAAAGTGGGGTTCAAGCAGCTGTAACCAGGGATCTTTAAACTGAGAAACTTATACATATGCAGAGCACTAACAGCATATCAGCCAAAAACAAAACTAAAACAGAAAAATACCACGACAGCAACCACCTTTCCCCTTTTCAGTGGTATTTCGTTTCCTGTTCCATGCTCCCCACTACAGCCGAGAAGGTTCAGTGTATTGCCTCTCCTCAGCATGCAATGTGCTGAGCAGGTCCTCTCCCCAACAGCAGGTTTCTCAGATATTTTGTCATCAGCAAAGGCAGAAACTCCACTTTCAGCTATACTTGCCCGTCTCTTTTCTCTGTGGTTATGGATCTTCAGCTACCCCAATTTGAGAAATGAAGAGATTGATTAAAATCTACTGAATCTTACCTTCATAGCATCCATTTGAGATTAATAGGAATGTCAGTTTACTGTACCACAGAGCCCATAATCTACTGAACTATGACTTCAAATTAGTGACATACTTCCTTCCCCCACCAGTTCTAAATTTTCAGTGTGACAGCTTATCTTCACAGTAAATTTCTGCATTCTGTAAGTATTGACCAGCAGCAGACATTTAGAGAGCAGAGAAGTGGTCAAGCAGAAAAGAGCACGATACCTGGGAACTGGCAAGCTAAAGCCATTCTAATTTTACCTATGGCGTCAAAAAATTAAAACGCAGCAGAATCGCCTTCTCAAATCGAGGATCTGCAAACACAACAGAAACAGCTTCAAGGTGCTTAAGGGAAATCAAACCAGTCAGTCTTCTATTCCTTCACACGTCCAATCCTCTGTTAGGGATTAAGAGAAGGCTTTAAAATTTAACTTGCAGATAAGCAAATATCTACTGAAATAAAAGTGAATTTTTAACTTGATACCTTCAGTTTTTTTAAAAATATATTTTACTCAAAAAAACCAAACATAAATTGCAATTTTGTATAAGAAAAAAACAAGCTTGTATTGCATTTTTTGTCATGATATTTTTAATTTTCATAATAAGTAATCAAAGAATACTCTAAAGCAAGTTCAACATCCCTGTTAAATATACTTATCTTCCCACACAGGAAGACTAACACAGTGAAAGACTGTTGCATTTGACAAAGTGGTTTGCAGTGTGCCAGTCACCAGAGGCCCTGACTAAGTTTTATATTTTAAACCATAAGATGAGTATTTCTGAGATAAAGCATTAGAAAAGTCAGGAGTCCAAATATTTTCCTTTTAATTTAAATTAGTGAAAATCTGTTAGGGCAAGAACAAGGAAGGACAACAGAAAACAATTACATTTTACAAGAACAGAATTTCATCACAGTTGTGGGAAACAGGAGCTAGGATGCTAAAACAACAAATGCGCTGCCATGCAAGGAGGAACCACTGTGCGTGCAGGCAGACGAGATAACTGCCCCAACATCCACCAGATGAAGAGAGGGAGATCTGTTCTTCCCTTATGAGTAAAGAGAAGTATAGTTACTTTGGGACATTTGCAACTAAGCCAGAGTGAAAACACACAGTGAAAAAGAAATAAAATGGATTTGAATAAAGGTATAAACACAAAACTTCTGAAGCATTTTGACAACAGCTATTTGAGTCAAATGAGTTAAAGATAGGGGTCCTATAAGAGGAACAGCAAAGTACACATTTAACAATGGCCAATGAAGAGCTTAGTCATAGGTAGTAATTAAATACTTAAAAACCCCACCAAAACCACGCAGCAGATCTCATTTCAGCTACTATGTCCTTAACCATAAAGCTGAAGGACATGATCGTGACTGAGACAGGCAGATGTGACAGCCAAACAGAATCCTCACCCTTTAAGGAGGCAGGTCTGTCAAGCATGAGAAGATGCTACCGTAGGAGTAAATTAATGGTGCTAATAGCTCAGCTTTTTTTTTTTTTCTAAAAGAGTATTAGTTCTCTTCCAGCATTTTATGCTCTTGCCTGATGTGTTCTAGTCTATCACTATTCTTCCTTCCCAGCCTGCAAGCCATACTTTCAGCAGAGGCTAACGTGAAAAGCAGACTTTCAGTAATTTGCAGTTTTCAAGGTATTCCCCTCATTCCACAGTCTGCTTCAGACCCACCCAGTTACTGTTTATCTAAAGGTAAGATACAATGCAATTCTAAGACTTGACTATTTTGGTTGTTTACATCACATTGATCTGTGCAAGCCAAGAAACTTAAACAGAAGGTTTAAAATAAAAATGATCCACTGCTAGATCCATCTTAGAAAACAAGGGGGGGGGGGGAGGAAGAAGTGCATCTGCATCACACCTTAGAGTGCTACTGACAGGCATGGCTGCCCTCAATCAGTAAGAGTAAGACTACTCCCAGTAAAAAAAAAAATTACAATTTATTACCCCTGTGATCCCAATCACAAAAGACATGTTGTAAAAGAGTCCTGTGCAACAGAGAAAGAAAGTTAAATGTTGGGTCACAAAAGCAAAACTGAGTTTAACTGCACTGTGTTACATACAACTCAAAGAGCTCACACAAGTTTTCATGCTTACAGACACAAAGTTTTTATGAGACGGTAAGATAAACAATTCCTTACAGTTTTGTAAAATCTGTAAACCTGCTGTTCAGCAATGCATAGAAACTAGCACAAAACATTGAGAACAAGCACTAAGTGGGCTTTTATTTTGGTTTTGGGGTTTTTTTCAACAACTAGAATTACATTTTAAGAATTGGACTACAGCTAAAATGAAATTACTGCACACTGGAATAAGAGCTGAAACTAATTCATTACTATACATCTAAAAATAACACTAGGACAAAGCACATGAAAAGTTATTCACAAAGTGGACACAGGATTACATATAAAAACTCTACATAAAACTGCAGGCAGAGATGTACTCTCAGCATCAGCAGGTGGCATTAGCAGAGCATATTTTAAGTGTTTCTTCTTAGCTGAAGCCTTAGGCTACTTTAAAAAAACTTGGGGACTCCACGTTAATTAAATTGTAAAGCGGCAAACAGTGATACTGGTAATAGTTATATGCCCACAGGAGGCAAATCAAATGTGTCAGTCTCTAAGGAACAGGCTGGTAAACCCTCAGTTTAAGAAAAGTCTATTACTTATTTGTGGGAAATACACAGTGCTTTCTAGTTCTGACAGCTGAGTCCTTTCAGGAGGGAATTATTCTAGAATTAGACTATAGAAAACACAGAATAACCCACCAGTCAAACACTACCTATGTGCACCAGGATGCTAGAAGGAGTAACAGTGCCAGGACAATACAGAGACTGTGAGGGTAAATGTATTATTGCTTAAGTAGGAGTCTACAGTATCAACGAAAAGGAAATACTAGTTAAAACTTGCAAGGCTTTGAAGCCACCAACTGAAAAGATCTTACTTCTGAAAACCTTGCCACTACAAGATACCAATCAAAAAAAAAAAACCAGCACACTAAAAAATTTATTATTTTCACTGATTTCAGCTTTTATTTTGTGCTCCATCACTATACTTGTTCCATAATGACGACATCAGCCAGCCACCTTCAACATGCCTAGAAAGACAGCTTGTTCTTTTCTCACATTACCTGTGATTTATTTCAAACTCTATTAATACTGAAGACTCAAAAGAGAAAGAAAATGCATACTTTGTAGTAGATGTTTTCACATTTATTCTGGGAGTGGCTTAGGAAAAAGAAATGCTATACAATGTATATGCAAGTAGGACAATCCTGTTAAACAAAGAAACAGTGCAAGCACATCTATGCACATACATCTTCAAGAAAGCACCCATCCAACTGCACAGCAGATCTAGTAATGCAGCACCCAGTCCCTCAGAGAGTCACCACAGCCTAGTCCCTGACCACTCCCCACCCACCAGGGAGAAAGGGGAAAAAAATTGTACCATATGAACCTATTGAGAAAGGGCAGTCAAGTCTCCAGGATATGAATTTTGCTCTTTAAAGAATTTTGCAATTAAACATCACTGCCTCCATGCTAAGTGTCTGTCTGTGCTATAGGCTGGTTTATTTTAAAGAAGGACAACATGGCCTATTTTCACAGAAGTCCTTCCTGCTGGGGCATACAGGGCAGATTAAGAAACACTCACTAGACTGGTTCCCCCAGCAAAATTGCCACCATTGGGCAAGGAAGAGATTCATAGCCCAACCCTTCCACAGCACAATTCCTAGTGTGCAGAGAACTGAAACTGTCAATAACAAGGGAAGTTTACCGATACCCAGAGTGATAACAGTTCTGAAAATCAAGTATCAACAGCTAAATTCACTTAAATGTTTTCTTTTAAGCCCATATCATATTCTGCCCCAGCATACCGCACAAGACATACTCAAAGCCTTGTGTTTAACTACACCAACTGCATTGCTCCCGACTTCCCACTTCACAGAACAACAGTTGGTATGTTTTAACCCTTAGGTCCATCATTGATCTTTCAGACCAAGATTCTCTCTGTGCCTCTCCTATGTCCTACTTTATCAAATAATCTGCCCTTTACCTCTGCCTCTGCTCACCTCTTCTCCTGTACTTTATAGATTTTTCCTGTTTCTGCTTAGATGACATATTCAAAGAATCCATTTGGAAAACAGGTCAAAGCTTTTATAAAATAGTTTTATTATCATTTCCATGCTCCTCCCCCATTTCAATCTGCTTCAGATCTTTTTTTGTTTACTACAGCTACAAAAAAAAAATCCTCCCACAAAACACCACACACAGCATACACTGAGTTCCTTACAGAATTTTAAATTAACAAGCTGTTAGTTTCACATGCCATATTGGGAAATTTCCTCATAAAACACTTACAAAACCTTTTATTTACTTTTAAACCTGTAAAGATTATCTCATTCACTGTAAGTTTCAACATTCTTTCAAACAGACAAAATCACAAGCATTAAGTCCTTACACTTAAACAAAGACCTTTACAAGTGAGGTAGATGTAAGCACAGCCTGTTCATCACATTCTCCCTACATAATGAGTAAGCCAAAGGGCAGTGGGGAGGAGTAGAAGACTATTCAAAAACAGCTTGTTTTGGTTTTAAGGATATATATCCAGTTTGGGTTTTAAGGGGCTATATACATACATTTCTACATAGAGCATTCATTCCAAACCCTATCATTTTGTAGACTCTCATTTAGCTTTATTAAACTATATAATGACAGAAGTTCTATTTAAACCCCAAAACCAGAACTATAAACTATATCCTCCACATTAATAGAAGATGCTGACCAAAGGATACTCGAAAGGACTTGCATCTAGTGTATCACATAATCCATTTTTATTTATGAAGCCTGCCTCAACATTCCCCTTGCTTTATTAGTAATAAAGGAAGAGGAAAGTCTTAGTCTCATACTAGATGAGGCAAGCTTTTGTACAAGAACGTACATATTTCTTGAAAACAGACTTTTAACAGGACTAAATGACTTTTCCTTTTCCCAGCCTCCCACATTTTCACAGAACTGAAATACAATTTAATCATTAAACTGTCTCCACAGTAAAGTACTCAAACGAGGCAACACTTCAAACACCACATAGAAACCCAGAAAACAAAACACAAGAATTTGTGCTACTTCTAACAAAGAATCTTTTACAGTTAAGGAAATATCTTCCTAACAAAGAATTCTAGATTTATCTGTAAGCCTTGATAGCACAGACCTGTGTGTAATTTAATCATAACTCTCCACTACTGGAGATCAACAGGCTAGCATCTGTCAGCAGTTCAACATTGAAATAGATATCATCTAAGTAATTTGCCTTATTTTTGCCTATGCCTTTTCCACACCATACAAATAACTCTGCTCCTCCTTCTGAGAAAGGCATCAAACTTACAGCCATGCAACTGTGCATCAGTGCCATGCACAAAGCAGGAATTATCATTTGAGAGTGAGATCTTTCACACGGTCTGTCACTGTCTGTCTATCTACACTGCACCATCCATAACAATGCAAGTCTGGCTGTTCCAGTTCAGGCTAAGAGTTGCTGTAATCCTGTGATCTATGCCCAACAGCCTCTATAAACAGATGGCTAGTGAGGAACAATGACATCCTTTCACCAAATATCAGTTACAGCTTTCGACTCCAAATACAGCATGTTTCCTTTAGATTTAGGCTTCACATACTCTTAGACTGATCAAGTTCTGTAAAATATGCCCCAAGGAAAACCATTCAAGTGCTCACGACAAGAATGATGAGTAGGTTGCAGTATAGTCTTCAAAAGTGCTCTTTGGTAATATACTTTTCATAGAGTATACAATAAACTTATTACAAGATCTTACATTACTTAGTATACACAGAAAACAGGCTAAGTGGACAACTCTCTCACCCCATCTATTCATACGTTGCTCCACAATTTCTATTTTCCCCTTTCCTATTTGAGGAGAGACTTCACACGTAGCACTCTACACAAGAAACAGCCTCTTGAAAATTTTGCAAGAAAAGGAGAAACACCTAGCAGATAAAGACAATTCTAAGTTACCATAAGATAAAATAATAGATCTGTGAAAAAAAAAACCACACAATTAACATAATTTATACCACTTATTTTCTGCTACCATTAACATAATTGTAATTAGGAACAGTTTCCTTCTTAAAGGCCCAACATATAAAATAATTATACTTCAAAGCACACAGATTCATGCAAGTTCTTGCAAGTTCATGCAAGTTCTTCAGTCCATCAGGTTCTGGGAGTAACTGTTTCACTATCCTGGCATGTGGCGCTAGCAACAGCACATAACATTGCAAGTTTTTAGTACATTCTGAGAGACAAGTTAAGGGATATTTCCATTCTCCTACGTGACATGTAAACAAAACCCATACACATAATTATTCTAAGATGCCCGCTGCCACAGAAAAATGAGATATGGCAAAAATTTCTCTCTAGTAATTCACCTCGCAAAGTAGATCTTGAATACATTAATAGCACCCTCTAAAACCTTCAAGGTTGGATAATTTTTACCATTTTCACGGTAATCTTAATGACTTCTGTCTCGCTTCCATCAGAATTCTGTTTCACTGCTAAGTTGCTGTTGCCTCCCACCCGTTCATAGCCATTAAGAATAAAATTACCAAATAGACTTTATTCCTCATGGGTAAACCACTTATTCTACTAAGAACAACCAGGGCAGGTAGCAGTAGTGTCTGAATGCCTAAGCAAAGTAGTGGGACAGAATTTAAACAACTTAACAAGTGAATGGTGTAGGGCCAATAAGACAGCAACCCATGTTTAACAGCAACTCACTTGAAGGCATCATCCCCTAAAGGATGCCCAATATATCTGTCCAGCTGTATAGGTTACTATTTTGTTATTCTTTCAGCAAGAGCTTAAAACAAATACCTATTCTAGTACAGACATCACTGAGATCCCAAAGCTTTGGGGCCCCAACAGTCAAGCAAGCAGTACCTTCAGGATATTCTCTCAGGTCTGCAAGCTTGCTGCTTCAACCCCACCCCCATTTTTTTTTTCCTATGGAACAATAGCCAAGGTTGCTTGGCAGGGAGTTCTGGCCAGTGTCATCCAGAACATCAATCACCATCATCATAAAGGTTAGAGTCACCACATGCCAAGGCCCAGAAATTTTCCATTTCACTGATGAGCCTTCTTTCACATCCCAAAAAGGAGCTTCAACCAGACAAAGCAAAGAGAAAGTATCTGCCAAACCACAATCTCAAATTATGTTTTAAGTATTCCCCCAGTTATTCCTTACCACTCTCTGTGCATTTAGGGAAAAACAAAAAAAACCACCCCAGCACCAGAACCTAATCTCACAGCAGTCACCTAACTAACTCTTAGTCCTCAAACATAACTGACGTCATCTATGGGAATATCAAGTACAAAAACCATTTTGAAAAAGCCTCAATAGGAAAAAGGAGAATAGAGTTAAAAGGCTTAGGAGGTACATATTCATCAGCTACAGTCTGAAATACTCATTACCTTATATTTAAATTACATTCTAGAATGAGGGAAGAAGTGTCAAGCATCCGCAATTTCCATTCCAATCTCTGCAAAACAAAATAACAGACAGTGGACATAGTCACTGAATAAGCTCACCTGCACATGCCCTTCCTGGTACCAAACAAAGAGGATTGGACAGTCTGTCTCAAGGTTTCAGCAAATGAAGGAAAATTAGATTTATGCATGTTTTAACTAAAACTAAAAAATAAGAAATAAACCTTTCTGAATATACAATTATTTTTCTTGAAGAAACATGAATGCAAAGAGCCTCATAGAAAGAAGTTTTCTGGAAAGAGATGACAACAGAACAAAGTAAACTGAGGCTTTAAGATATGTACTCCTATCATGACCAAAACAAAGAAGGCATACATAGCCTAGACAGGTAACAGAGAAGTATCAAGAGTCGCTGATGGTGGTATCAAAGGTAAAAATAAAAGTAAAATCAGAAATCACTTTTGTGAGTTTTTGTATCCAAATAATACCACGAAAAAGAACCTTTGTTACAATTTCAGTGAACAGTAAGTGTCTGCTGATATTGCATTGATTGAAAATAAAACATCCCAAAAGTCTTACAAAATGTTCACAGCATTTACAGAACAGAAGTTAATAAAACAGGTTATCTCTGTACCCACACTACTTTACCATTAAAGTTCTAGTGGTATCTTCAGGAGTTTTTTAGCTTTTTTCAGACCAGATTCTGAAATATGGTTCAGGCACCTAAATAGGAGAGTTGTACATCTGCTAGAATTTTCAAAAGCATCTAGCACTTCAGATGCCTTACTTGGTGAGAATTGACCACAATTGCTTTCCACTCAAAAACAGCAGCCAGCGTCTCCCACCTAACAAAGTAATAATTCTTATTCAATTCATCTTAAGTGCTACATAAAAACAACAGGCTGTAAATTCAATATCTGTTTCCAAAACAACGCAAACTGCTTTCATTAATACCAGCATATGTTCAAAACACATCCGAATAGCACTAAGCACAGCCCGCACTAGCTAACGCTAGCAGGCACACGTCCTGCACACCCAGTACCCACGTAACCCAGAAAAACATGTTTATTCAGTCTTCTGCCTTTTAGACAAGTAACTTTGAGTTTGTGTGTGAGCCGTTTACAGAGCACGTAGTGACAGAACTACTAACTTGCATCACAGTGAGTCAAATTTGTATATTAACATGACCTACCTCTGAGAAAGTGCTGAAGATTTGGTTCTTGATTTATACTCTAATTTTAATCGGAAGTTTTACCAGCTACATAATTAGTCTCATATAAAAATTAACTTTTTTTAAAAAAAAGTTTATTACAATCCAAGAAGCACATCTTTTACAAATTCTACTGTTTTACTGTTTTAATCAGTGCTTTGTTTGGCAAGATAACACATCTTTGCTACTGAACCCCCTCGGGTTTTCTTTCGGTTCCTACCACACCATCATAATATACTAGAAACACTCCCCAGATATGAGAGTTATTCTAGATATTCCCACTACAGACTCTAAATCCTACTGTGTTTTCCAAAACAGCTGCCACTGATCACTATCAGATGTAGGTAGTGGAGCAGAAGAACCACTGCTCCAGTCAGAGATGACAGTTTCTAGGTCAGTCAGCATTTTCACTAAAGGGAGTAAATCAAATGAGATCCAAATATCAGACAGCAGCTGTTTATACATTACACCAACCTGTACAGAAATAGTGCATCCAACTTAATTATTTATGACAGGCTTACAAAAAGAGGACAGGAAAGCAGTTGTGACTAGAGTTGACTAAACATTTAAAATAATTTTGCACTGCTGTTTATTTGCATCTTTTAAAGCATTTGCTACTACTCTCTTTTTCCTCCTTTTCTGTCTTCTTTATGGGAGACTAAAAGGTGGTTAGAAAAATCAAGTCTCAAAATAGAAAAAGCAGACCATGAATGCTCTAGCATTACTTGCAAAATGGAGCGCTGTATTCTGCTACAGAAGATATCACCACAAATTTGAAAGATCAGCTGCAAAGTTAAGCCTCAAAAACAACTCACAGTCAAAACACCAGAGAACAGAAGTAACTCTTCCTGGGCCAGAGAACAAATAGAGGATCCTGGAAATTATTGTTTTCAGGCAAAACTGATAACAGAGCCAAATATTTCTTCATGCAATCCTGCCCATCTTCAGTGAGACAGTATGAAGCCCTATTTCCCTGAGGACAGCAGAGCTAAGCATCAGGAAGCAGTTTCCCTGCCCATTGCCCGTGCTTCCTTCCTGACAGCTCTGTGCATTTGCACACTCTGCGCCGCCTCCTCTCCCCTAACACCTGCAAGCTTCCAACGCCACTCCTCAGAAACAGGTTCCCCTACCAGCCAACAGACATTGCTGTTCTTTCTACACTCTATCTTCCTCAAAGGTCTCTATTGTTCCTATCCACATCGTGAATCCTAAGTAGATGATCTGAAACACCCATCTGAGGTGCTTGAATCCAGTCTCTTCCCCACCATTTGTTCACAATAAAACAAAGTAGAGACAAATATGGAAATGGTAGCACATTTTTTATGTAATTCAAGACTGTAGGTCTGTCGATTTTTTTTCCTCCCCAGGAAGAGCTACACATTAGAAATTCACAGCATGTTTAGATAAACAGAAACATTTACCTAATAAAAATGTTTGTTTACACTGGGAATAAGCATTGTAGAGTTGACAGTCCTCATTATTTGCAAAGTAATGCTGAATCCATCACCACCCACCTAGTAAGCATTACCTAGAGTACTACTACTGATTTGTTAATATTCTACCACCAAAAATTTGTTTAAAAAGCCAGTTGATACCACTGTAGCACTACAGTGACTGAAAATCATTGTGTGTTATGATATAGCCTGCTGGAGCCAATAGACATCTTCAGCAGTACTCAGACAGCGTAACATTGCTCTGCAAAGCCACACATTTTTCTCTCCCTTTTCACGTTGTTTCATTTGATGGAAGGATTAACGCACTGTCATTTTTTCACCCCAACTCAATCAGGCAAGGAACTCTTTGAAGTATTTTTTTTTCTTTCTTTCTTATTTTTCTTCCCACCCCTACCCACCACACCCCCCCCCCTTAATTAGGAAGAATCTTTCCAAAAACATTCTCACATTCTGAAGTTTCATGGTGCTAATTCTACAACAGGTGTAACAGGTCTCTGAAAGCAATGCTCTGATGGTTTATTTATGGGCTTCACTCTCTTTTTCCTCTTAACAAGAGACCTTGAATATGTTTGCATATGTCCAGCATATATTTAGAAAGTGTAAAGGCAGCATCCATTCGTCAAAAACATGAAAACTAAAGACAAGAGTTCAAATAAAAAACTTGAAAAGCCATTTGTGGCTACAGCTTAAGGCTGTCACAGAAAGAAATATATCAAAATATCTCCATTAATGATTGCCACGCAAGCACTGCAAAGTTGAAAGCCTGTTACTAAGGTTCTTTTCTCTAACGGGAATTCAAAATACTGTGTAAAAGCACATGAATAAGAGAAGCAAAAGCCCAAATTCAAAATGGTTTAAATTTCAGAAATCAAGAAACACAGAGCTTTGTTCAGCAACACAAAAGAAGAGACACCATAATATTCTTCTGACCCTTGATAACACAGAGAAAGCAGGAATCATCCAAGTCAGCAGGAGCCAGATAATTCAGTAATCACTGACAATCTGTACCATCAGAAAAAGCTCAGTGAATCTCTGTATTCTGTATTGTTAATGTGTGCTTGTCACTGAAGATTTAACATATTTCAACATCTGCATTACAAAGAACATTGAGATATAAACAAAAATCACTACTTTTGACTTGTAGTCTGACCATATTTTGAAACTATTTCTTAGTTTTAAATAGGACTAATAAACCAAAAAGCTACCAGAGGACATTGAACTGAGAACTAGTGCATGCTGGCCAGATGACATGCCCATAACAATCAAGAGTAGGGAAAAGCACAGACAGACAGCAGTAGTCACAGACCTTCACACCTAAATAATATCTGAAACAGCACATGCTTCCAGTCATTACAGAGCTACTGCATAACTGAACAGCCCCCATTTCACCATCCAAATGGTGGTTTAGTGCCCCCTTCTAAAGGAGGGAAAGTCAGCTGAGACACCAATTGATACCTCAACCAGCTGATACCACTGAAGAACCACCTGAATGAAGAACCACACATTTTGGAACATTAAAATATGCAGCTTCTGTAAACATTCAAAAGGACATTGAAGCTGACGAGTGTATGGGTTTTCGAAACAGAAACTCATCCTGATTTCAGCTGGAAGAAAGTTAACTTTCTTGACAGCAGCTAGTGTGAGGCTCTGTTTTGGATTTGTGCTGAGAAGGTAGCTGATAACAGCATATGGGAGGAAGGAGGGCGAGTAGAGCATCTGTGTGATATTTGCCTGCTAGCCAGGGTTCAAAACCACAACAAAACTTTAATCACAAATACAATCTAACTGAATTTAGTAGCACAAATTTACACGGACATAGCACTCAGGAGAGGGGCAAAACTTCAAAATATCGTGATGCCCTTATTCAGGCAGAAATTTTTATTACCAGCTTGTAGACCTCAAAACTGAGGTATAGCAACTTGCACAAAATCAGAAATACAGGTTTGAAAAGCACAGAACTGAAAACCTGCGAGTGCAAAAAATACGACTACCGCCACTCTCTCAAAAACAAACCCACACTTGATTTCCTCTCATTTTCACTTGTTCACATCTTCAAAAAGACTCTTCAGGTTTGCAGTGGAATTACCAATTTAAGTCTAGTATTACAGCACAGTTACCTTTGAGCTCAAATTAAAGGAAGCCCTGATAAAAATTCCCATGTGCGTTCATTTCTGAACTCATTTTGGAAAGAAGAAAAGAGACCTATTCAAAACTCAGACCCATCTCATGGGGGAAGAATCTCTACAGAGTACAAGACAAAGGCAGGGGTAAGAGGAACTAGAAAATGCTATTGGAAGAAAAAAAAAAAAGGCAAGCATCCAATTCACTTGGCTTCATTTTCTGTGTAAGTAATGGACAAAATATATCACTTCGGTAATCTTGGCCCCACAGCTCTTACACCGTTTGGTTATTTTAGTTTTTTTTTAGATTGCTTCCATCAGGATGGAGGAATTTAAAAGCAGTTCTTCAATATCAATATTTTTCCTCTCTCTTTCCTCAGGACAGATATACAGTATTGTGACCCAGTGCCTCCAGCTCAAAGACTGATGCTAATGGTAAATCTATGTCATCTAAACTGTTAATTCAGCTGCATAAAGGAGGTCAGAAGGTCCTGGCTCTTGTTTTAATATTGGTTGCACATTTAAGATAAAAATCAGTAATGCGTTCCAAGATGTCACCCAGTTTCCCTTAATGCTCCACTGCAGACCTTAAATGAACTGGCAAATTTTGGAACAGCACCTATTCCAGTCAAAGAACAAACAGCTATTTATGGAACAAGGGTTCTATAAACAGAAAATTTACATGTAACTTTTATATGTAGCATTTATATATAGTATATATAAAATAGAACATTTATAGGTAACATTTGTTCTGTTATTTTTCTGAGTTACAGCAAGACAAGGATTTGAAAACATAGGCAACTTTTAAGAAGTCATATGTAAGTGATAGCTCCAGAAGCTACGTTAGTCAAAAAGTGGATATCTTACATCAGGCAGTTAAACAAAAAAGCCACCAAACAAAATACCTGTATGACACTACTTAAATATAACACATGTAAATACATAGTGGATTTTCTTATGCCCAGTCACTTAAACACAAGTTATATTGTTTAACTGCACTAAAAACGAAACATGCAAACAAAACTAAATTATAGTTAGCTGAAACAATGTCTCATCATTTCTTTGTGGTCTTGAGGAACACAAGTTCAAGATACCCAAAAGTAACATGTGGAGGCCAAAGAACGGAATAGGTGCAAATTAGACTCTTCTTCCAGAATGACAATAAGGGTTTCACTTCTCTGCTATAGAAGTTCAAGCAGTACTAATACATTGATATCAATGAAACTAAAAACTTGTGAGTACTGCAAGAACTGAGGATTGTGTTTTGTAATACCTCACTACGATATAAATTACGGTTATGATAATTTTAAAAATGCAAGTCAGTTGCACATAACAAGAACAAAAAATAAGGGCTCACTGTGATAATGCCAGACTACAGAGAGGTTTTCAGCATCTGCTAGTGCATTTGTGTCAACTGAACAGTCCACTTCACACACGGTACAGATCAACTAAAACCTCCTTGTGCCTAGCTGCATTGCTCCATATTTGATCTATTTCAGCACCATCTGCAAACTCTGTTTCCATTTTCATCCTTTCCAAGGAGCTAATATAGAACACTACTACATTTGTTGTTTAGGGTTTTCTGTTTGTTTTATACTGGCCATTTAAAGTTTTGATCTTCTAAATCTATCTCTAATTATCACAGGTCTTGCATAATTCAGCTTATACCAAACTCGACTTGGTATAAGATTGTAGTTTCCATACATTAAGCAATCGCATAAATTATGTGGAACTCAAGAAAAAAAAAATCAGTTTCTTTCTGTGAGGAGACACAAGTCTGTTATTACCACATATAGTGTTATCACACGACATGGTATGCAAACTATAAGTAGGAATATTGAGTAGACTTGATATTAATAATCTGATGTTGTATACACAACAGAATTTTTAAGTTACCACTATCAGCAGCTATGGGACCTTTGAAATAACGTATTAGTCATTGGCCATTGCTCCCTCCTTACATTAAAAATGGTTTCAAGTACACAGGTTGCTCAACTAAATGGAAAACACGCCCATGCTGACAATTGCAGGTCCTAGAGCATGCAGCCTTCCAAAAGCTATTATTTATTATATTTGATCTTCACACATCAGTCTTAAGAAATCCCCAGAATACATCTGAAGACATACTTTATTTTTCCAGCCTTTGTCTTAATTCTTTATCTATCCTTGCTAAGGAATTAAACCCCCATTTCTATTCACACAACTCTAACAAGCCAAGATTTCTCTTGAGTACCGTAGGGAAAAGATGTCTACCCACCGACAAAGTACATGGATGTGCCTCTTTCTCTCCTAGGTCTATTAAAGCTATGCAGGTTACTAGCATTGCAGAGGAGTTCAGGTGTGTGGTCTTTGGTTGTTTTTCTTTTATTTTTTTTTTTAATATGCATGTAAATAAAAATTAAGCTAGCTATGTGTGAGGTCTCCAATATGTTAATTATAACACAGGGAAAAATGCTGTTTGCCAAACTAAAACATGATTTTCCACATAACTCCCAGTAACAGCTTAGCTTTTATGAGTGACAATAAAAGAGCATATCGCAACCTTCTAACCTATCTTCTTTTCAAAGAAAATTACAGCCCATAACACTTTTTCCCTCTTGTACTTTAAGAAAAAAAAATATTTTTTTTGGCTCTTGTTAATGTTGGTCCATAGACCTTTGCTTATTAAAAAAGGAAAAAATGATTGAAGTGCACTTTATAGACAGCAGAAAATTGGAAGCAATGGAATAAAACTAGCAAGTCATTTCTGCACCTGGGAAAGCATTATCCCTCTCCACAATTTGTGATGTTTCATGAAAAGGCTAGCTAATGGTTCCACTGCTACAGGACTTGCTGTGCTAACAGGTTCAGCCTGTCAAGTTACGACTCCTTACTAATAGTTCCTGCTTTCTTTTTAAACAAACAAAAAATTCCTTCAGCAAAACAGTTCGCCATATTTTCAGCACACACACAACTATTCAAGCCCTGAAGCAGAACAACAGTATCTCACTGCTTCACAACTGAAAGGTCAGTGATCACTGCGGTTTACAGGTTTCCAGAATCACATGCAGTTAAGAACATCCTTAGAAAAGGGGGACTTGATAAATTCTCCATTACAGTCATCCAAGAAAATCTATAGGTTTGAGGCATATTATTAAATCTAATTCTTAGCATAACTGGCTGTGCTCCAGATGGGCTTTAATGTACTATTTTAGATATGTACAATATCACAGTTGATTTCTGGCTAAGTGGTCAAACTTTCTTTCCTGAGTAGGAGAATATCTATATAAAAGGAGATCACATTTCAAAAAGGCACGAAAGATCCTGAAATCTGATGACTACTACACGTGCATCTGGTGCTCCTACAAATAAGTGTCACCTTTGTGCTTTACTCATCACTGTGAATAATTTTTTTAATCCAACTCAATTGTTTTATACTTTATGTTCTTCTGTACTCAATTGGAATGGAGTACAGAATTCCAATAATACAGAAATATATCAACAAATTACTCAGAAAATCCAGAAAACCCCAAACACAGGCAAGAGACAAGAAATTACTTATTTTTAAACAAAGATTGAAGCCATTCATTGGTACAGCTTGTCTAACTAACAGGGAAAAGGAAAAGCTGCAAGTAGGACAGGAGTCAGTGCACCAGAGCAGAGTTCGTATCATTCAAAATCATAGAACCATAGAATGGTTTGGGTTGGAAAGAACCTTAATGATCACCTAGTTCCAACCCACCTGCCATGGGCAGGAATGCATATAGTTTTCAAAGATAAAACAAACAGCATCAAAAACAGACTCTAGATTGAAATGAATAGACATTTCACTACAAGCTATGCTAAACAAAGGAAAAACATGCTGCTGAGTCATGTAAAAGAATAATGAACCAAGCTTTGAGGAATACACAGCCAGATTCACCAAAGATAAAGATAAGTATTTGAACAGTTATTCTTCCTATCTAATATCTAAAAAGCTAATAAATAAAGAGATACACACCCATTTCTCATTGTATACATCAAATAAATTGTTCATTTTTGTTTTATTCTTCATATACCAGCTTCCTTCTCAGTTTTAGCCAGAACTGGAAGGAACTATTCTAAATAAATGGACTAGATGACCTTTAAAGGTCCCTTCTAACCCATACTATTCCATAATTCTATGATAAATACATACCAGAGGCCCACTAGTCGTTTCACCGTACTATGTCCTGGACTAAAGCTTTTTTGCCCGAATTGCTAGTGATATGAAACGATGAAATTTATGAAAAAGATGAAGTTAATTATGACATTATATTTTGACTAGCACAGATGTAGCCATGAAGTAAAGTTCACATACTTAGGAAGTCTTAAAGATGGTCTTTCATCAGTAACTTTCTAATTGTTAAACAGAACTGGACAGTTTCATTAGGAAGACATTTTTTCCTGTGCGGGTGGTGAGGCAGTGGCCCATTTTTGCCCAGAGAAGCTGTGGATGCCCCATCTCTGGAGGGGTTCAAGGCCAGGCTGGATGAGGCTTTGAGCAACCTGGGCTAGTGGAGGTGTCCCTGCCCATGGAAGGGGGATTGGAACTAGGTGATGTTTAAGGTCCTTTCCAACCCAAACCATTCTATAATTGGTGAACTAAAAATATTAATACTTTTATTTCTATTCTTACAATTTAGCACATGGTAGAGTCTTCTCTGTACCATACATTACTCTCCTGGCAGAAATGCCAGTACATGGTATTTCATTTGTTGATGTTAAGACAGTGACATATTTGGCATGTACTCCTAAAGTAATTTTCATAATTTAAGAAGTCATGCTTTTGCTGTTCGTCTCCCCACACCCCAAGTCATTCTTTCGTTTAATAGAAAATAAAGAGATGACAGTGCAAGGGCTACGGAAAACCAGACAAAACCAGCACTGCTTTCTCTCTTTTTTTAAATAGATTAATAAAATGCATACATACACAGGTAATCTGACATATCAAAAGCAGATATGTTTAAACTCAGTCACCACCAGTATCATCTGCCCACAGATTTTTATTTTAAGATTGCATAAGACACAGAGAGCATAAGCATGTCTGCAAACTCACTGCTGTTGGCTTGATGGCCAGTCCCGCGTTCTGCAGCTGTCAGCTGCAGCAATCTAAGAGTCAGAGTCTGCAGCAAGCAGATTGCAATTTGGTCCCCCAGAGAACTGGGCAGAGGATGCCAAAGGTAAGTCATACTTATCTAAGGACTGCAGTGAAATCCCAGGCATAAGCAAGGTCTCCTGTTTCCAACTCTTTGTCCAGTCTGTATTGCCCAGTAAGTGAATTACAGCTTTGTTCTAAAGAAGCTTTAACTTCTATTTATATTTCCTACAGCAACCCAAAGTATAATTCTTGTAGGTACCAAGGTCACTAGAGCACCTGACCACAAGCAAAGACACTAGTAGATGGGACAGGATGATTCAGCAGTACAAGGAGTTAAAGGATAATAAGTGGACATAAAAATAATGCAGCAATCCAGAGTGAATTGCCACCTCAGTAGGACCCAAACTAGAACAGACCTTTCTAGGAAGAGAAATAATTAGCTTGGGGACAGGTGTGGAGGAAGAAAGCAGTTTACTGCACCAACTAAATTGGATGGCTCGTGATGAACTTGAAATTATTGTTACACCACTGAAATTTTCTAACACTTGGAATTCAGATATGCCTATGTCACACTGTAAACCCAAGTAACATCACAAAAGTGGGTGAAAAACACATCTCCACACTGACACAGAAGAGAGTTCTGTAAACAACAGAAGTATAACTTCAGTTCTTAAATCTTAACAGTTATGCATTCCAAGATGCCACTGCACAAAAGTAATTACTACTAATCACAAGACAAGCTTTTCATATCAGAACTCCAAGGGAGTAACTACATAACCACCTGCACAGGGACTTAGACCTTCAGAGCAAACATACTATATGAAAGCTTTGGAAAGGAAGAACAAAAAGGTCTCAAGGATCACTTTAGAGACCAGAAGGGCATTGATTGGTAAGTCAGAGAATACGCACTTACATGTTTCAGCAGGAAAGCTACAGGCAGGAGAGGAAGGACAAGATATCCCCTAGGGGACTCTGATCTAAGCCAAACAGCTTTTGAGAAGTTAAGAAAAAACTGTAACAAGGAAGTTCATGCAGGAGGATTATTGTCTAGATCAGTCATTTTCAGCTGTTTTCAACTAGACTCCCCGTGTGGCAAATACAAGTCTACTGATAGTAGCTACTTTTTCCTCAGTTACCTTTCAATCACCCTTTAAAAGTAGCCCACAGACTCCCAACATCACTAGTCTATACATAATTTTTTTGGTTTATGACATGAGGTATAAGAGGAAACCAAGCAATTAGGTCCAGTTCCCATGCAGTGACAGTAGTGAGAGAACTGTGATGTAGATAAGAAGCCTAGTATGGTTAGCAAAAGATGCAAAAAAAAAGTGAGAACATTTGCATCATCAGCCTTTATGATCCTTTAATAACCTTCACCTTTGAGAAAGTCTGATGTGAAGTGTATGTCCACATACATATAAAGAATATTAAGGCACTGAATGCAACATAAAAACTCCCAAGACAGCCCATCCAGAGGCACAGGATTTATACCAGCCTGGGCAACACCTCAGCACCAGTCCAAGAGTGAAGAACGGGTTAGCTGAGACCTATCTCTGCACTGATATGCCTACCTTGCTCCCTATAAAAATTTGAGTAACAACAGATTGGGACACTCAGCACTGTACTTCATTCATGCAGCACAGTCCTACCCTCAGATAGTTTGGAATCAGTGCTTTTCGAATTACTCACACTCCAGTACCACCTTGCTCTACCAAGATGTCATGGGGGATTTTTCTTTTTTTTTTTTTCCCCCCAACACTGTTGAGCTTTAACTTTATAGGAACACAAAAACATATATACTCTTCCTTGTATATTTATGGTTTAGAAGCAGCACATCTTGAAACATCAGTGCTCAATGCCTTAATTACTAGGCAGTGTTAAGCAGACCCTTAAAACTCAGAGCAATATGAGCAGCAGGTGATCCTATCATGTGGACCATTACAAGCAGAAATTACTGAGGGTTGCATGGTAACGCGGATAAGTTTTAGGAGGCAAATGGACCTCAGACATTGCTGTTATGCATGATAATACTATAAGTAAGAAACAAGGGGGTTTTTTTATACAACTTTGCTGGGAAACTACAGGTATGACACACATCAATGCTGTTCTAAACATAGTAGAGAAAGTAATCAGGACATCAGAACACACACGAGAAAGCCAAATAAACCCAAAGAAAAGTTGTTTTGCTAGAAAAATTGATACAGCAGTAGCTACTTCCAAGAAGTATTTTATTTTAAAGAACTATGCTAGTAATTCAAATAGCTTTCAGTTCTTGGTAGCATGTCCAAACAAGAAAACACAAGCTGGCTATCCAGTTATTCCTATATTTCTAGGACACTGAAGGCTGAGATATGATGTACTAAAAACTTGCCTCCTGACACTCTGGACAGAAGATGAAGCAACAGCTTTAATACCCATAGAATTCAAATGAAAACATTTGGAAGTGACCTATATACAATCTTTAACATTCAGTTTAAGCATACCCTCCCCAACACCAAGTTAAAGCTACAGTTTGATATACCAAGTTCGTTTGACATGGCAACTGAAGACTATGCAAATACAAAGAAAAGACATACTGTTGTGTTCACTAGTTACTATATGAAAATTTACTACTTTTACAGCAAAGTTTATTCACTTATTATTGGTGCATAATGAAGCAAAATCAAGACCCCTTGAAGAATGATCAACGAGTCTACCCATTTTCAGATTTAAATTACGAGCCCAAAAGGTTTGGAAGTTTAAAAAAAGCAAGAGGAGATAAGGAGTATAAAAGCCTGTGACAGCAGCTTTTAAGGTCTTTTAAGCAGTAAAAGAAAAAAACAAGAGAAGTTAGATAATCCGGAGTCAGAAGAGAGGAGAACTTACTTAGAAGACTTGCAGTTTGTTAGAGAGCTCTTTCACAATGACCCATAGTCATTTCCCCCATACCAAGGCAGAAAAATCAAAACCACTATTGTTTTGTTGCAAAACTAGGATTTCTACATCATCTTGCTACATTCTATTTTTAAATAAAAAACAGATTTAATACTAAAAATACTGCTAACTGCATACACTGTGCCACAAAGGCTACTAGGAGACTGCCAACCACACCTACTTCATAAACAAACAGACAGCAAAACCAGGACAAACAGAAGTCAGGCTGACTGTACACCCAAACAGTCAACAAGGACAGGGACCTGTACTCACCCACATACTGGCCTCAGAGATATCTTCTCACAAATCACAAGAATACATTTATCTCATAGTAAGAAGACACAACAGGACAAACTTCAACTACCTCTCAATATTACACTCTACTTTCTCTCCTCTCCAGCTTTTTCTTCCCCTACACCTCTTTCTCTACCACCAACTTATTCTCTTATTAGGTGGCTGTTGTTTCTAGAGCACCTGAATCTAATGGATTGATTGGTCCCAGCTGGGGAGGATAATGAGGCACTTAATGAGGTCCACATGCATGTGGTATTTTTTTTTTAAAGCAACCAAATAGAATTTTTTTAGAAAAATCCTTACTAGCTTATCCCTTTCTAGAGCTATTTACTACAAATTTTATCTTTGCAATTCATCCTGCAAGGTGAACTTGAACTTAAGTTTTTCCTTATTAAATGAACATGCTATTGTGGATGCTTTAGAAATAACCCATTAAACTTCAGGAATTACTGGATCCATTACCTACAACAATGAAGAATTTTTATTGTTGAAAAAACTTATTATTATGTTTTCTTTATGTGAAGACTTTGTTTGTAAGAGTAATTTATTTTGGTACTCTAGAGAGGTATAATTTGAATTTCCTGAAGAATTAGAGGATTCCTATTTCTTTACAGGCAGAAAAAAAATTCTTTAACAGAAGTGCCAGCTGAGGTATTTTGGGAGCATGTGTGCTAAAATACCAAAATACATTATCTCTACCATTATCACTGATTTGTGTTGGTCCCTAGACACTACTGAAATGAACATGAGTAATCTGAACTCAAGAATGTGGATTATCTCAACACACGCTGTTGACAATAGGATGTGCTAAAAAAGCATAATAGATACAATGTGGGGCCAAATAAACCAAGTAAATTAAAAATATTTTTCGGTTGCAGGTTTTGTAATTAAAATATCCAAAGCCATTATCGCTGAATGTCACCACCAAACCCGATGTTTAAACACCCAACACACATATCCTGGCTTGAATAAAAAACCTTGGTGTGCAACATGTGCAAATTAAGCAATTTTATAAGTTGCCTAAGCACAAGCTTACACGCCTGCACTACCCTAAATCTTCCACAACTCTAGCCTCAGTATAATTGCATTAAAACAAGCTTTCTTTACTGTATTAGTGAATGCTGGTCTCCTTACAGCACGAATGCTTTATTTTGTTCTGAGGCTTACTGTAAAATAAATGCAGGAATTTAGTTAATTTATTTACATCTAAAAAGACACATGCCTATGAGGAGCACCTAATCAAAGCAACTGCTATGACCCTTAACAAAACAAGGCTCGGTCTCCCAAATGTAACTGCCAGAATCATTAAAGCAAGACCTCAAACATCAAAAAGTATTTGCACCTATCAACCCGATCTACTGAAAATATGTCCACGGGAGGGGCATTGCACTCATGATTTTTAAAGGTCCCTTTCAACCCAAACCGTTGTATGATTCTATTATACATGTGAATATTTCAGCTGGCATCCCCAAGAGGTATTTGGAGTTACTCAAGTCTGACATACTTTGCTGCTTCTTCCTTGCTCTCCTCTCATTTCCCCAACAAACCAAATAAAATTCAAAATTATGTCAACTTTCAGAGAAGTAGTGGCCATCTTAAAATGAGTATATATTATTGTTTACAGCGCAGTCCTTGGTAAGACCCAGAGGAAAATTAATCATACACGTACTCAATAGAGTGCCAGAACAAAGAGCTCTTTAGTAACTTTTTACATTTCAGGTCACTTAAAATACATCCAGAAAAATAATTCCATCGGGCAAACTAAGCAGATCAGGTAGGTTAGTGAGGTTACATGGATACGTAGTCTGAAACCTCATCCTTGGAATCGGCTCCACATAAGCAGACAATTCTATACAGAAAAGCCTTAATTGAAGCTACGGAGCAGCTTGGGGGAAAAGGCTGGCATCTGCACTTTAAATGCAGCTAAGCAAGCAGAGACTCAGCACAGCTGTTGGCCCTGGCTATCATTCATTGCTCTGTACCATGACTGTTTATCCCAGTCCAAGTCCTGTAAGACTTCACATCAAAACCACAATTCCTATCCTTACATTCCAAGTAGAAAGCTAATCTAAACTCTAATACCACCTTAGTGTTTCTCCAAGCTGAAACATTTCAAATAAAAGTTTATAGGAAATTTCATGAGTATTGGTTGTGCATTATCTGCTGCAAGGATAAATAAAGCGACTTCAGACTCCATAAGCAATGGTCAGTTCAGAACTTTTCACCAAAGCTAAAGCAGGATATTGAAGAAATGAAATAATTCTGCAAACAAATAATTAAACACATAGAAACAGTAAAAGAAGCTAGAGGAACTTTCATGTATCTCTGGATGTCTGGTTTTAGAATTACATATATTTGCCCTAAAGATTCTTCAGGATTTTTCTCAACAATTTTGCTGCAGACTTTAGAACAGACCTAATTCTGCACTGAAGTACTTCCAATGTAGTTTAAATATTAAAAACAACTGTGCAAAAATATTGTTCTTTTATTGAACAGATCTATAGATGAGACTTTTTGTAAGGTTTGAACTAAAAAAATGAGTTTTGTCTATACAACAAAGAGGTTCAATCTAGTTTCTGTTTGAATTCAGGACTGCTGCTTCTAGCAGCGGCCCTGCTGTCTGCCCAATGCTGTCTAGTCTTCTTTGTACATTAACTTCTATCTATTTTCTGTTGAGCGCTAAAATACCTACCATATATGACACAAATAATTGTAACATATATTTGAGGTAATGGACAGTTTTCCATCTTTTTTTAAAATAATTACAGTAAGAAGTTACTTTCTAAGAGCCTAATCAGCCTTTAGCAATTGAAAACCACCTTTGGCATTTCAGGGATTTCATACCCTTACTGAGAGGAAAAATTGTAAAACAGAGTCCAGTACAATTAAGTAGACTGGAAGCCACATTGTACTGGTAAAAAGTACATAGTATTGGAAATATAGAAATTAGTTTTGTATCTGGAGGAGGATGTGAAACACACAAAGGAATTTGATGTTACAATGGCTTTCATGTTTCTCTCAAGACAGTCAGGTATGGGCACTTTAGCTGTTCAGCTGGCTGCCTGGGTCCATGATAGCATAAGAAATCTTTGCTATAAACATTACTGTCTTTGACATATTTTCCTCTTTGCTCAACTCATGGAACAACTGCTAATGTGTTTGACATAAAAACAATACTACCTGTAAATAAACCCACTGAAAACAAATTTTAAATTCATCGTTGACACCCTTGCCTTTCAAAGGTACTAAGACTTTCATTGTTCTTTGGTTCTGGCTCTTTTTATGTACAAGGTGTTTGTGTTTCCTAAATGTGTCCAATGTGTTTAATTCTGCTGCAGTGTTTAAGTTTATGGATTTTATATGTGCTTGCCAGGTACAGAGATATGAGAGAAAATTAATTTACATCTATAAGATCCAGACAAGGAAATGGCTATTCAATGCCAAGGAGTATTAGTGTTTATTATTATACGTCAGATAGTTTTAGAAATCTCCCTCTCTCACACGGTTATAGCTGATGGCAAAATTTTAAGAAGAATGAACTACAAACATGCTGGTTTAATAGTACTTTAGTGATCCCAAATCAACTCCACTCAACACAGTTGTGTGTATTTTTCCCAAATGCCTTTACTATATATTGGAACAAGCATTCAGAGGATTATTTATGATGTGACCAGAATAGAAATCACTAAACTATTCAGCTCTCGTACTGTTTGAATGTGTACTAGGTTTCCTGCTAAATTCCTCAGGGCAAAAAGAAAAGATGCACAGATGGGAACTATCTCTGTGCAAACTGATGCATTAGGAAAGAAAAATGTGATTAAATCACAGTTAGTCTCACCCACTTCATGAAACACAGGAGACCTATAATATCAGTGATTGTAATTTAAACCTATCCTTGGAAAATATTTGTAAAAATATTATGATATTCAGGTACTTTGATATAAAACCTGATAAAAGATTTGACCAAGGCAGAGACAGACACTCTGAGATGAGCAAGGGATCTGAGCCAGATGAAAGGGGTGCACATGCTACACTAGGTCACTCTCAGTTTCTTACACAAGGTTATGTAGTGTTTGGCTCCTCAGGAGATAACAGACTGTAGAGTTAGAAGCCTACCAAATGTGATAGGAGAAAAGGCAGACACAGATGTTAATGAAGAAGTAAATGTGCCATGTATCTTCTCCTCCTGCTCTCCAGTAAATCCCTTTTTTGGGAAGATCCTGGGAATCCTTCATTCCTTTTTAATGAGCTTTAATTCTAGTTTGCCTTCTGCATCTGGCCAGGCATAGCAGCAAGGGCATTTGCATTTGTATCCAATACCTAACTTCTTGAGGAATAAATGATAACATAAATGGGGAACGGAGTCAACCAGATCTTAAGTGTCATTTCAGCCTTCATTTCATGATTTCTACAAATTCTAGATTCTGAAGCTAAGATATGACAAAGATACTCCGGATGAGTGACACAGAACAACCGGTAATGTTTTTAAAATATATAATAGAAGTGTATTCCATATTATTCCCTTTTCTTTTTTCAGATAACTAAAATCCCGTACTAAAACACAACTAAATGGACACACACGTGCTTTACTGCCAATCTCCCATGCTATTGGAAACCAAGATTACATTAGCAAAGTTATAGAGCTTTGTCTGCACTAAAGTAATGAATCAAAATAAAACTCCTTAGATGGTCTTGAAGGACCTGGGGACTCAGATGAATTTAGAACAGATTTCCCCAGCTTGGGGAAAAAAAGCTTTTTTGTACTGTGAGCAAACTAGCACCTCTCTGGCAGAAGCAAGTGGTAGAGAAATTTCCCTTGTGTGATGGGCTTGCCCTTGGCTGGGGGCCAAACCACACACCCACTCAGGCAATTCTGCCCCCACCCGAGGACAGGGGAGACAATTAAAGGGGTAAAGGGGAAAAAGGACTCGGTTGAGATAAGAACAATTTTACAACTAAACTACAATAATTTTGAAAATACTAGTATATACAAATATACAAATGAGTGATACACAGTGATACTGCCCCCCCTGCCCAATGACCATGCTCAGCCTGTTCCCAGCTAATGATCCCAGAGCAGGGAGAGTCCCGAGACCGCACTCACAGAACAGAGATAACAGTCCAAGCGTCCCAGACTGAGAGCTGACGGGGGTGCAGGGGGAAGGCCTTGGGAGAGCGACCACCTGGAGTGAGATGACCCAGAGCAAAAGAGATCCGGAACCAAAAGGGACCAATCTCCCAGAGGGTACTCACCTATATACTGGGCATGATGTGTATGTTATCGAATAGATTATTGGCCACTCTGGGTCTCAATCCTGAACCTAAGATCAAATCCTGGGCTAGTAACTGGGGCTGTGCTCCTTCACAGCTTCTGCTGTTTGCAGACAGCCAGAGAAGCTGAAAGACCTTGACAGCCACATAAACATCACTTTTTATCAGCTTTCTTCTGAGCACAAATCCAAAACACAGCCTCTTGCCAGCTATTATGAAGAAAGTTAACTCTGCCTCAGCTTAACCCAGGACACCTTGGCTCCCGATGACCACAAGCATTATTCTTGTGAGCTCCCTGAGCTAAAGTAAAGGAATCCATATGAGGTTTATGCACTGAGGTATCTGAAGACAAATATGTTCCTCTATGTAGGATACAAAGCCATAAAAGCTACCTCTCAGTTACACAGTTTCCCTCTGTTTGCAAAGAAATCCTGAAAGAAAATGCATACACTGAAGTCTACCATTTCTGCACGGTGGTTTCAAGACCTCATTTTAATTTCTTGTGACCAAATTAGGCAAAATAGCGATTTTTATGTACTTATACCACAACTGTGCTTTAATCATGGGACTGTTCAAAAGAGACACACATATTCAAAGCATACTCGGAGTAAGCCTATGGGACCGATCCTCAGGCAGGCATAGAAACAACTCACAGTCAAAAGTACCATCTAAGATCTTCTCTCCCACGTCTCTCAAGCAGCACATGTATATTGACATCCTGCAAGTTAATTGGTCTTGATAAAGAGTTCAGTTTATGACCTTATTAATGGAAGCTAAACCTCGAGCCCGTCCTGCTCTACGGAGAGTTATCAGCCTGTTTGGGGTTCCCTGCATTATACTCCACTGCTCAGTGTAGACATACCTTGATTCTGATATTAATATATTGTTATGAATTTTCTTCAGAGCAAGATCCTATAACAACGCAAAATACCTCCTATTTCATGTTCATATTACAGTAAAACGCACATGCAAACAAACAGCATTAAGCTTTTGTACAAGCACAAAGAGAGCAAGAGAATGTCTGACCCAGGAGCTAATACACATGAAAGCTATTCAGTAAAAGTCTCCATTTAAAAGCATGAACACTTGTGACAGAATTCAGTTAAGTGCTGCACCAGTGTATTTCAGTCCAAAAGATTTGAAATCATTTGAATGCAGCAGCCATTGGAGCTAATCTTGCAAAACCAGCTTGGAAGCTGCAAACACTTATTGACAAGGTTCCTTTTTATCAAGTCCTAGTACTTAGTAGATGTTGCAGGCTTAAAAAGCCATTACTAGGATCCATAGAAATTCTTTCTCATATGCTTTCTCCCAGTGATTTATCATCATCTATTTCACTGTAAAACCTTCACTATAGGTCTGAAGTGATTTCAGATTTTCACACAGCTTCACTGGAGTATTTTAGAGATATTTCAAGTAGCATTAAATTGAGGCATTTGACCTTGGCAAATCATTTTATGATAGTTTTGTTAGATGTCTCAGAATGTCCACCTTCCTTACTGCTAATTTCTCAATATAGCACATATTTCTAATTTTAGACTCACAAAGCTATTGAACTTCCCCTGAAATCAAAGTATCTGAAGTCCTTCCAACACCCAGTCTCTCTCTCATTTCCCCTTCTTCTCCTCTGTCCCCGAGTATTTTGACTAGCATAAGAAATATCTTCCTTATTCAAATCGACCTTATTCTATTTCATTGAAAATAGCCAAATTTTATCAGTGTCATTCTTTGCTTAGCAGCAGCCAAAAAGATTTCCACCCCTCAAAAGAAAGAAGAAAAAAAGCAAGGAAAAGAACTTAGAACATGGCCATTGAAGTTTTAGGTTTGAACAAAACAGTAAATTAGTTTCTTGTGCAGAACTAAGCTATTTAAAGAGAATTAGGCAAAAGTGTCTGACATCTTAAACAGAAGAATTCACTTCATCTCAGGAGAGGCTTTAAATTTTTCACTAAAATAAAATACTTAACTTTGCCTAGATCCTTGAATTCCATCTTAATTGAGTCCAATCACATTCTTTAAAGTAACTGGCATTACCATTTAAAAAGTGAGCTTGGGTCTATAGCTCTGACTTGCAATATTATTGCATCACAGCGAAAGGTAATTAGAACACACAGTCACTTGTACGTACTCTCATTTGTATAAAGCTGTGATGTATATTTAGGCGATGGCCCTGAAACAATATTTTGTGTTAAAATCACAAAAAATTAAGCCAAATGTTTATAACATCTTAAATATGACTTTTCTTAACCTGATTTTTCACTACTATGGAACTTTTTTTGTGATGAGATGTCATAACATTTAACTTTAAAATGTTTTTTTTTAAATGGTCTACGTTTTTTAGGATGAAAATGTGCATGGAGTTATGCCTGATGTCTTGCTTCATATGTCCATTTGTAAATGCTGCAAGCCTAACCTTTATATGGTTTTAGGAAACAAAATATTTTGAAATCTGGAAAGTTTCATCATCTCTGTGGAATTATGCGTCTTAGTAAGATCTACTGCAGCAGCTGAATTTATATTTATTGATAGCAGCTACTCCCTGAATTCACAAACACATTTGCATAGCAACATCTCAGCTTTCCCGTTAACTCTCAGTGAAGAAGAGTTGCGAGACTGACTTACTATTCACATGACAAGACACATTGAAGGTTCACCATTTCTGGCTTTCAGTCCTCACCACCTAGGCACCTTTAGTGTTGTCTTTAATGTTTTGCCTAGAAGCAACAGAATACTACAATATATGAAAGTCGTTTCGATGTATGTAATACAAGATTGCAAAAGAAATCACGAGGCGCTCATCATAGCAAGTCTGCACCCTTGCAAAGCAGCATAGCGGTTCTTGGGGCTGCTCTGCCTTGCAAAGATGATGACATTTGTCCTGACTGCAGCAGAATGAAGTAGGAGCAAATGGAAAGTCGATGGAAAGCAAAACCAGGAAGACTCTGTCAAATGACTATGTTAAAGCACTTTCTCGCTTTCACCTGTCTGACATGAGATCCTATGAGCTAGTCACTGTATATCTAGCAACAGGGTTCCATGGGATACCGGATACCGTTTATGCTGGACTTTGTCAAAATGGCCAGAGCGCGAACCCTTTTCACCCCATACAGAGCCATACAGCTATTGAACTGTAGGTATTTAATCACCCTAGGACTTCAAGAAAATTCATGGTTACCCTGGCAATCCCTTCACATTGATACAAAACTATAGATACAAAACAGCCACTTAAAAGGAAAATTCATCAGTTGTTTCTAAATCAAACATTCAAGCTAGTCAGAATACAGCAGGAATAGTGTTTGAAAGATCTCATAACTTATTCAGACATGTTTCAGATGCTGCCTTGGAGGTCTCAGTGTGTCCTGTGCGCAGGTGTATGGGTGTACACAGGCACACACACACGTATCACCTGCATCTCCTTAGCGGTAGCTTGAGAAATAATACTAACAGAATATAGGCAACATTGTGATAGCAATTTCCTTTCTCCACTTGGAGTCTTTTGAAAAACTGTGAAATCAATATGAATAAATTACCATGCAGAGAGTATCAACATGAATAGTTTTTAAGCTAGATTTAAAATTAATTAGAGGATGCATCTATGAAGCAAAAATACTTCTTTGAAGTATTTAAGTTTTGTTTTGCTAAGGTTTGTTTTGGCCATTTTTGTATTTCTGGTGCATTAAACCACTATATCAAAACCCACCTCCCTCAAAGAAAAAAAGAAAGGGATAAAATCATCTAGTCTTCGTGATCAGAACATAAATACATCCAGCAGAGCCTGCTTTCCTTAGGTAGACCATTCAAGTGCAACATTTTGGTCACTTGAATGCAGTCATTCTGTCATTCCTCACTTGTAACCCTAATTTTACATAAGCAGATGTTAGAACGACAACAAGATTTGACCTAACCTATAGGTAAGCTTAGGGGTGATCATAAACCCCAAGCAAGTGAATGTAAGCAAAAATCCAGCATACATGATCACACGTTCCAATTCAATTTCCAATACTCTCAACTTTTATGAGGTATTTTGGGGAATCAATAGCTATGTTCATTTCTTCTGTAAATTGTTTCCAAAGATTTTGACATACAAGCTGCATTGATTCGCTTTTCCCAAACTTTTTAATGTTATATGTAAATTCCAGTAGCACTTACATACCAATTAACGTCTTTCCCTACTGCCAATCACTGCATTTCAAACGTGTGTTTTGCTTCAGTCTGCTATCCAGCATTTTCACTCTCAGTATTTATTCTCTGCTTTTGAGGGTATTTCAAATTGTTTGCTTTGTGGACATATTACCTTCCAGAGGCAGAAAGTGCATTATCCCTAATGTCAGCTCTCTTTTTAGTTTTCCAGAGTTATTATTCACCATAGCTGCTTCCTGTAATGCTCTTTCCTTAATGGATAGGGGAACAAGGGGCTGCAGTTCCTTTACTTGTTCCAAGCTTTCTTCTCTTCTCATTACCTACCTCTTCACTAGCATGTAGTAAAAGCAAGTGCACTTCATAGGAGCAGGCCTTCAAGCACCTTTCACACACTGAAAAATAGTCTTGTAGATGGGTCTGTGAATGGGTGAATATGAAATGCTTCCTTTTCCTCAAACATCATAAATGATAACTTTTCTTTCCTTCCTTTTACTTTTTGTTCCTAAGCAAGGGACAGAGCACATCAAATCCCCTATCAACATTTGCTCTTTCTCACATTGTTTTTCATTTCATGTCTTATGCTGGAAGATGTGTCTGAATGAGAAGAAAATACATTTTGGAAGTCCATCTGATTTTAAAATAAGTCAGAATGGCCAGGGGCCATATGTTTGAACTATACTCCTCATACATCCATTTAAAGCCAAACTAGTATCAAGTAACTACATTTCTCTTCTAGGAAAAAGGATGTTCACAGGTATTAAGAAGAAATAACCTGCCTTCCATCTGCCTTGAAATCAGTCAGATTCATTAGGTCAATGAGACACACAGGACAGACATATTTTGATGATGAAACTGGATACAAACTAGTGCCACAGAGACCAGAAGCATGAGTGAAGACAGGAGTTCTGTTATGATCAAACTACGCAGTAAGACAGTATTGCAAGCTGCAGATTCCATGACAAAAATATTTATAGTTACACAGGGACAGAGGTCTTATTAACAATGATTTGAATAACAATCTTGAATTGCACTAAGGCCAAAAATTCATTTTATGCATGCTACTGAAAATCTACCACTCTGATTTCCTGCTGGAACATAGACAGATGAAAGGCTTCAGAAATTTACCTTGAGCTGATAACTCAAATGTCTTGCATTTTTTCCTACAGATTGACTTGCTCATACCAAATACCTCTCTAAGTTATTCCTAATGCTGAATATGCAAGACTTACCAAGGCAAGTATCACCAAAACTACCAGGGAATTCAATCTCTGAAACTAAATAAATCGTTCTAACATTTTACTCATCACACAGAGGAACTTAAAAAAAAAAAGCTGTCAATTTGCAATTTCCATTGAGGTGTTTGATCATTGAATGATTGATAAAAAGGCAAATCAGAGGGGTATTTTCACTATTTCTGTTCATTACTTACATTTTTATATAGCACTTGTGTCTGCAGGCCACACAATGGGAACTACTGCAGCAAGACGTATGGGAAGTGTCCTGCCCTAGACGCAACAGGAGCTGCAAACAGAATTTGTTACCTGCTGATCTTTTCAGAGAAACCCAAAAAAGGACAAGTGTCATATTTTTGGCTGAACATAAAAGCCAGCACAAACAAACATGATGGAAGTATTAAACTCAGATTAGACAACTAGCTTGTTGATGGCACTTTTGACACAAGACCAGAGGTTGGCCATGCTTCTTCCTCTGTAAGGAAATAGTGACGTGTTGGATGTGAGAGACTTATAAATGTGATAGATCTTTACTATCTAAGATTTTGACACAATCTCACATAACATTTCATCAGTAAATGAGAGACTTAGATAACATCCCCTCCCACAGGACAAACCGTTGAAAAATCTTAAAGAAAATTTCTGGAGATTACCCCTAATGTGAGTCCTGCCACCATCTGTCCTTTGTCTGACACCCTGCTCACTAGGATTATTCATCATGGATAAAGATATCACTCTGTATAGTTCAAAATAATTTCCTTCTAATATTTTTCCCCATAAACTATTTCTGTTGTCACAAGTACTCTATGTGTTTCAAAATGATGGTGCGAATATTGCAAATTTGACCTCTCAAGCTAGAGCTCAGATTCACACATACCAGTCTGTGAAGCCATTAACACAAAAGAAAGTGATATACAGTCTTCAGTCTCTTGTTATAATTACTTTGGCTGAGTTTGCTTTTTCACCTCTAAATTCATTCTGGAATGTAATTATTAATCTAACTTGTGGTTGAGGGTACAAACTTTACAAGGAAATTTGAGAAGAAAACACAGAGTATATTTTGCATTCACTTTGGTTTTGTTCTTAACATTCAAATAATATATAAACTCTCATGTTGAAAAAGATCAGGCTGAAAATTCTGGGATGACTGATTGACAGACCCTAAGATTAATGTTTATGTGACGTATGAATACTATTTGTTGATAATGGGCATACAGCTCTTATTAGAGATCTTACATCCCAATTATTTTAAATATAATCTAATACTGTTTACTCACTTCAGAAAGCATTTATACATTATGCTGAATTCATTAGCTGAGGATTTTATCTCCTCTGAAAATGATGACTATGGATCACAAGATGAACATAAAGAACAAAAAAGGAAAAGGTCACTCATGTCTCCCTCTCCTGACTCATCACTCCTTTTCTCACGCAGTCAGCCTGTTTTATCTTAACATACAAAATGCCGCATCTACAAATTTTCACCAAGGTATATCAGGTTGCATCACCACAAAAGAATTCATCTTAGACAATACGAATATTTTAGGGGAGTGTATTATTTTAAGAGCAATTATGTCTCATCAAAAAAAAGCTTGCCACAAAAGATGAGTGATAATTACAATAATAGACTAACTACTGAAAAGGCAAGGAAACATGAATAATGTATTGTAGGTTTACGGAGGATGTACCCACCAAAAGGAAATTGCCTCTCAGATAATTATAATTAATTATATATTAATCTACATACGTTACTTATGTAAAGAACCTCCATTTTCTAACAACTTTCCTGTGCTGTTTGGCAAGGTTTCAGTATGTGTGGCTGCTTCACAACTGCAAGGAAAAAAAATGCAGCCATATATTGAAGAGGCGATTAACATAATATGCACTCAAACATTTTAGAGCTTGTGCAGAAAAGCATATTTTTGGGGGGAAATAAAAGGGGAAAACCTCAATGTGTTGTGCTCACAATATTTTGAAATCTCTTTTTTCCATTATTTCTACTTTCCCATAGCCTCCCAAACTTACAAAGAGCTGCCCGCATATGCCCAAAAGACACATCAAATTAGTATCCTCCCGAGTCACACAAATCGCTGAAGAAACAACTGTTAAAGACTAAAACCATAGTATCTTTTGCCATTGCTGTGCAGTTACTCATCAAAAAAATGTAAGTATTGAAGACAATAGGACTGAACAGTCAACAACAGGAATAAGCCATTCACAATCCGGTCCTAAGTAATGGGTCCTTGGTTTCTAAAACCTCCTTGAACTGTGGCTCAGAAACTCACTATAAATTCTGTAACAATCAGATAAGCAGAGAGAATTTTTCCATAAAAAGACATAATTACCACATCAGTTGTCATCTTTTTAATGGCCATCGCTCTGTGAATACTCACAGAAACCTCACTAACCTCTCAAGGCTTTCTTTCAAGAGCCATTACATTAACTTAAAATTCAGAAAGGATTTTCTATGTACCATCTTTTCTTTTATTCAAAAATCTGGGTTAAAAAAAAAATCTGAAAAATAGTTTAGATGCAAGTAGATGGATACAATCTAGTGTAGCATTACTGGTTTAATGTTCTGTTACTAAAATATGGAACCACAGCAATGATAACATGCTAATTGTTCACACAATAATAATATTAAAGCAGTAAATTATGGAGTTTGAACTACCATTTCACTGTTAGATTAAGCACATTACAGCCAATAGGCCAAGTCCAGTCCTCACTACTATTCACCGATTCTATCTCCTTACAAGATACAGACATTAGATATTACAAGACCGTGGGACGTGTCAGCTCAGCTTGCCATTTTCACAAATGCTACCCCTGTGGCCACATGATCATCAGTGCTGATGCAAAGGATCTGTTTGGTTTCCACCTCTGTGGCAAATTTGACCGATCAGAGGAAAACAGACTACAACAAAACTAGGAAAATGGAATACAGCAAAAGTTTTCATTAAACTTTCAGACTTAACTATGTAGCATTTTGCAACAGAAGTGTTTTAAGAAATAATTCCTGTCCAGGTCTACTTCTGTGTTAAGTCAAACTGACATCTATTCCATTTAGCTCAGCTTACATCTAAGTTCATAAATATTCAGCAAAGGGGCACTTACAGACCATCTGGTTTTAAACATCCAGTCATCTGAGTACATGAATTTCAGATACAAAATTTAAAATTGCATAAGAAGTTCATTAACAACTTTTCATTCAAAATGTTTAACAATGCTCAACAGAAAAAAAATAGATGTACCAAAAAGAAAAAAAGTCAATGCATATATTACAGAATTTAAAGCCCAAAGTCCACCTAAAACCAGTCTCTTGTGGCTACACAATGGGAATAGTTTCCATTGCTTCAGTATGACTGACTGATATTCAACAATCTGAAAAATCAAGCCAGTTATATTTAGGCACCAATCTATGGACCTGGAATCTGATTTCAGACTTCCAGATTGAAAATTTAACTCAATATTCACAGAAAGCCACTCAATATTCTTGACCACTAATAAAATTACTAGAGAAATTTAAAATTTCAGTCTAAATATACTTTCAGTATCCTAAGGACATATTTTTAAAGGTATAATAAACATGTGATGCAGATAGTAGGACTTGGGCTTCTCTTCTAGCATTGACTATATGGATATTTTGTTCATTTTTCCATATGCTTTGAAATGTATAGGTTTAGTAATTTTAAAAATAAATATAATGGCAAGACATAAAAAATGTGTACAACAAAAGCAAAATAAAACCAAGCAACAAAGAATGTGTTCTGTCTTCACAGAAATATGCATCTCCACTGAATCATCAAACCATGTTCACATCACTGTAGCTCAAATATGTCTTTCAGAATACAGAATGATACGAATATTAACATAGCAGAGCTTCCTCAGCAGATGCTATTAACCTAATAAATCCAAAAATTAAGTTGCACAGAAAACCAACAGTTTTGTTTTCCACAAGTAGGCTTAGTATAACATGGACTACAAGGTCATATATTAATATATTTAAATATATGCTTTTACTACAGTTAGGACCAAACAAATTAAAAGCTCGCCCTTCCTATTTTATTGCTTTATAAACTATTCTCCATGCTTTATAAACTCTTAAAGATTTCAGGCAGACTGTTTTTTTAAATATACACCATCAACGACAAAAAGTAATGCTACTTTTCTCCACCACATGTTAGGTCTAGAGAAATATAAAAAGAAAAGGACATAAGAATATATTCAGACTGGGGAGCAGCTGAACTTCCAAGAGAGCTCTTTTCCAAAATAAACTCTCTTATACTAAATATTTTTTATATTATGGGCAGAAGCATTCAAAGAAATTGTGGTGTCATCTCTGATGGCAACCCTGCATCCTTTGTAAAGAACTCTCCATCTTTAATAGAAGAGAAGTGGAATCATCCACAACATGAAGCAAAAGAGCTTAAAAGCTGAAAGGAACAAGAAGTAAGAAAAAAATGCTACACATTCACGTAGTGACATAAAGCTATAATAAAAGCTGTCAATAACCTGAGTGAAACAGAAAACACCCTTCATCATCAGTCCTGCCACTATATCCCATTTACCCTACGTGATGTGGGAAAGAAGAAAACCCTGTTTATGAAAAATCTTTGCAAATTTTTTGGTATTACTGCAAATACTTTGTATTTCAAAAAAAATTTCCATCCAGATAGTTTAATCCAAGACTAATGCAGCATACAAAGCATATTATACATACTTACTCCTTTATGATTCACTTATCCTGAATGTCAAATTTGTTTTAGAAGTGACATTCAACGTCTTATCCTAACATAAAATCCAGATGAAGGATTATACATATTTTCAAGTCTGGGTTAATTTGGAATTAATTGTAACTACTTGAAATTCACAGCAACATATAACGAACATCCCCTTAGACAAAGGGTACTAGAAAATATAGAGAACCTGTAATTGCCCAATATTTTGGATGATACAATGATGCTCAGAATTTTACTGATATTTTACCTCTTTTTTTCAAATTACAGACTAAAAAAATAAGCTGACATGCAGGAAAGTGAATGCAAACAAAACTATATGTGGCAAATGTATTGTATTAAATAAAAAGGCTCAGTCATGAAGCTTGATAACAAAGTCTAGTGTATTATGCAGCACTGAAATTTCCAAAATTATAATGAGATGGTTCATGAACATTCTCATCATGTTAATCCAGATTCCTTCAGGAACATCCAAGATAAAAGCTGAATCTGACAGAAACCATTCGTGGCTAAGCAACAGTTTCTGCACTCACATATCTGAAGTGCATGTTAGTTCTACAAAAATGCTTTGTTCCTCATCTTTTGAGCTGTTATGCATTAGACATGCAAAGCTCATTCTTGTATAATTTGACTGAGTTAAAAAGGCAAAACAGAAAAAGTTTATGTCCTATACAACTATAACAGGAAATATGTACCAGCAGTTCTATTCAGATGGCCAAGCAAGTGAAACAATCATTTATTCTTCTTTACAAAAATTCTGATAGTGTTTTAAATACACTGTAGTTAGCACATAACAGTTAAACCATCAGCAATAACAACTTTATTACATGACTTCGTGTATCATTTCTTCAACAAAGTCAACATACATGTATTTTGTCATGCAAGAAAAGTGTTTTACTTCTGCAGGAATTCGAAGACATTTCTTTTTGTGATTTTTAAAGGGACAATGCTGATACTTATTTTGTAACCTATGTTTTACTAATTATTCAAATACTGAACAAAGAATTTAAAGAATAATTCTAGTATTACAAAAATTTTCCTTTTTATTGGAACCTCATGATCCTTAGTCTTGTAGCATGATCTGCAAACCTTAAAGCTGGCATTAAAAATGCCTCTTGTAAGCTGGAAGCAGAGTCTTTCCTTGTGCAGTTAGCAACACTTCAACTTACATACGTAAATATTTCTTTAAATCTAGCCAACTTTTCTCCTCTCCAGTAAACCCACAAAAGGATGTGAAAATTTCAGGCTATATATATGTATATATACATACACACATTTTTATTCTCCTGACTAGAAATATAGTATCTCTGTGCTTAACAAATAAAAACACATTTTCTTGGGAAAAAAAAATCCCAAAATAATCAATTTTCTGCTCATGGTGAGCAGTGTGGAACATCACTAAAATCACCAAGGCCATCAAAAGCTGAACATGTCTCATACTTTAACCTGACCTCTGATCAACATCGTACTGAAGAGTTTTTAGGAAAAAAGCAGTTATAAAAATAGTAACAGTGTTTCAACCAATGCTGACCCCCCATACTATTTTTAATTCAACTATAGTAGTTTATATTAAAATAATTGTAAACATGTCAATAATAATTACAAGACTACAAATGTTTTCCAATTACTATGTTTATATGGAAGGAATTAGCTACGTTGATTGCTTAATAGTTGAAATTTCTATGGAATTCTCCATGTATGAAAGCGTTTCAAGGATTATTTTAAATTAATCAGTGTTTTGGGAATATAATTATAAAATATAATCCCATACTCTACTTTTTTCAAAAATTGAGAAATATATGTATGTGTCATCACCCTCATATATTAAAAGAACAGCATTAACATCCGATTGAATAACTAACAAAACTAAGTGATAGAGTTCTCTATGTCCAAGTACTAAAATTATGCAAAGAATATCGCAGCTTTATGACCAAAATAATCTAGACCATATTTTTAATGGCCTGTGGCTTTAAATTCAATAAACATTATATCTCATGATCCTGATGTACATATCTCTCTCAAGAACCATCCATAGTTTAGGATCTTATCCTAAAACATGCTGGGAAAAGATGCCAAAGAATGGCTGCAGGTAATGAAGGCGGCTCTTTCCCTGAGAAGGTGCTGAAGGCAGTGCAATCAAGAATGTAAAGCGCTTTTCAAGATCTGATCCTTTACTTAGGCTGGACTAAAGAATGCAGTTGGGCAACAATGCTGGATCTTCCGTTGTGCCAGTGAAAAAGAAAGTTCTTCAGCACTTCTACTTAAACCATCCACACCATACAGAGAGTAAGGAGAAAGCAAACGAGCATGAAACAGCAGTAAGCACTGAAGTGAACATAAAGCTGTTTGTTATAAATAACAGTGATATTACTATTGCTAATATACTTACATCTGACATACATTTTCAAGCACTAATGGTTCAGAAATTAAGCAATTCTCATAACACATCTCTTGTTAGTAAGTAAACAAAACAGGGACAGTATAAGGTAGGATCAATGCTCGACTCTAACATTATTTTAAGAATATGTAATGTGCAGCTTAGCAACATGATCTCCTATCATCATCTGGCTCAGGCTCTACATAGATTTTTTTTTTGCTCTTACTGCACACAGTTCTGCAAACCTGTATTTATTTTGCTGTGCCTCACTACCTCTGTGTTTCCTTTGGGTTTAGCCACCACAGTAATACATCATCTACAATATGAAGAGCTTAACAGAGCCCCCAGGCACTTATAAATTTAGTCTCATAGTGCCTAAGGGAAGCCAAGTATCAGCATCCCCATTGGTAGAAGCATACCTGAAGACAGAGTGATTGAAGATCACATGTTAGAACAAGCAAATAACTGAAGTGAAAGGAGATATTACATATATACAAATACAAAGGTAGTTCAGAAAAATCAGGATCATTGATATGTGAAGAACTGTTTTTCCTTAAGCATGCCTGACACGTGCCTTTCTCAAAACTATTGCATATAAGTGATGGGACACAGCAATGAATGCAATGCCAAAATGCCAAATCTGGAGGAAAGTTCCCTCAAACTAGTTTTGCCTTCTTACTCTTAGGAACTTATACAACTTAGTATTCCCTGGCTATCCAAACAGCATTAGAAATTAAGAACATTTGTCTACCCACCCTGATTATTATTTTTTTGTCCTACCCTAAAGTTGGAACACTGCAACAGTACTCATCCACATCATGGAATGAGTTTGGACTTAAAAGTAAACATTATTGCAGAATTGTATGTAACTATGGCTACTCGTTTTAGTGTAGGTTTGAAAGTAAATGCTAGTAGAAATTCCAGTGCAGAAATACTACAGGATGCAGCAGCTTATCTTCTAGACAACATGAGATATAAGGAATGCCTCCTTTGCTCATTTCTTATGTTATACTAACTATCAATTTAATCCTCAAGTCCTATTCTCCAAAATATGAAATAGTCACAAATTCATAAAAACAATTTCAGAAATATTTGTCCTTATCAACAGCTTGTCACAGACTGTGTAAAAAAAATGGAAAACCAGCAAAGATCACATCTGACTTTCGCAACTTATTAGCAGTCACAAAGACGAATGCTGACTAAAGACAGAGTATCATTTTAGAATTCTGGTAGTATTCAGATTCAGTGACACACATACCTGATCAGTTACAGAGAAAAACTTCCCTACACATCTTTGCTGGAAAGGAAGACATGACATGTCTTATCCTTTTCCACAAAACCACATTCCCGGAACAAGGTAGACATAAATCTCTATTATTCATGCTAATCCTTACACTTTCTGATGAGTCATCAGCGAAAGATCTAAACTTAAATGTGGAAGCTATTATGACACAAAGCACATGAACATAAGCATAATTTTGCACTGACTAGCTCAAAATTTTTCAAATGTCAATAAGCTTCTGTTTCTGGAATGTATTATTTGAACCAGTGAACTATAAAATTAAGTGTAATAAATACTAAATAGAAATTAATTAAAGGGTAAGAGTTCTTCTCCTTGGACTCCTCCAACAGATAGCATCCTTTGTCTTGCGTTATTCATGGCCACTTCATCTTCCTTGCATCCTTTGGTCAACTTTCACTTTGTGTGAACCAACGCTTCTATCCAAAACAATTTAATCGAATCCATTCAGTAAGTTCTTTAGTATATCACTGCATGCTTTAAAACAACTCTCTGTTGTGGCATTTGGAATAGCCTGCAGTTATCAACTATTCAGAGTTGCAAAGACTGACAGTGCTATTAATTGCAATAGAGTTTTTTTAGTGAAAATTTTCACTTGCCAATTTATGTGGTCAACTAATTGCTTTGAACAGGAAAATAAAATACATTTTGTTATAAAGATGATTTACAGTAGTGGGATGGATGAGTCCAAATAAAGAATGGATGAGTACATTTAAAACAACTGTAAAAAACTGCATAGGTATGTCTTCAGCCATTGTGATTATTTTTTAAACCAATCTTAGAACCAAATTTAATATTAAATCTAGTTCATAGCTCTTAAGCATATAGAAGATTAAGACTCTTGCAGTAGCTAGTAGTCCTTATTTTTAAACTAAAATAATATCGTGACATCTTTATGAGTATTCTCATCCTTTGTATTTTAATATGGGGGTTTCAAAAGTGAGAATGGTGAGACAGTAAACTAATATTAACGAAATGCTTAGTCATTTGCTATCTCCGAAAGCGAGTGGCATTTCTGATAGTATTCGATGAACATAAATTGAACTGACCTTGGAAGAAACCTTAATGTCCTCATGTGCATAAACCAGTGAGGAGCTATCTATATGCAGTTTCACACCTCATGAACTTTTACACGTTATTCATCTAAATCAGAGATCCAAATACAAAATCTGGCACTTGGGACATCATGTGGATTTCTGATATTCCTTGGCAAACATAGGGTCTTGAAAAAAATTGCTAGATTTAAATGATTTACAGATGTAGGGGTAGCATAGTGGGGGAGAGAGTTATTTTCATTTTTTATTCCAGATGCATACCTAAAGTACAGACAATCACTGTTCTGCCTAAATGGTGTTTCAAAACACCACATTTGAGAGAGCACAATGGCATGGAAACTGATTACAAAAAACATGAGTGGAGACTGCAGAATTTCCTAGCATCTGGCATACTCAGTTAAATGAAGAGCTTGTCATATGCTGGCTTTTCAACTGTGGCGTGTCACCTAAAGTCTGCAATGATACAGTGTGGGTGAAATGACACAGCTGATATGCCAGTGTGTGACATACCTTTAATTTCACACGCCATGCATAGCTGCATCCCCCACTGTGAAATGTTGCAGGGGCATATTTTTCAGGTGATGTTATACTGTTTCACTGGATTATTTGCTCCAATTTAAAGTCACAATTAGCATTTGAGATTAGAGGAAAAATGTCAGCTAAACTGTTTGAATGGTACACTTTAACTGGAGACTGGTTTTTATCCTCTCATAATGCTAATCACCATTGCTACCACCATTTATTTTATGTCCAGGAGATAAATGTTTTTTCTGAATTGGACTACCAAAGAAGGCACCTGGTAAATACATGATAGAAACCCCTACAAAACCATTTTTGGCAGAAGTCAAAAACAAAATAAAGTGGCAAAATATGCTACATATTCAATATACAGAAATCAACAAAAATATGGTTTAACGCATTATCAAAATTTCCAGTAATATGTTATGTTTTCATACACAAGTGACAAAACATACAGAACAAGACTGCTTTAAAAAGCTGCAGCAACAGCAGAGATACCAAAGGGATGTAGTGTCATGAATGCAATTACAGAAATAACCTTTCATGTTGTGTCATTCAAATTGTAAAATTTCAAAATATAGTCAAAAACACATAGTTGAAACACAGAGTTTCCAAAAAAGTTTTTGACAGGGCACTTCATAAAAAGACAAAGCAAAGATCTATATCACTGCTCTGAAACTTTAGATACCATTGTAAGCAAATAAAACGGGCTATTCTCAGTCCCCTCTTTATGAACTTGTTTCTTTGAAATTGACCTGCATCTCCACCTCATATCTGTATTTGCATCTCTTGTTGGAAGAGTGTTTTGGATCTTTATTTGAGAAGGAACGTAAAATGCTGACCACTTGATGACTAGCAAACATTCCAGCTAAGTTATGGCTTTATTTTTATAAATATGCAAGATATAACCATTTTCTTTTTCTCAATAATAAATATATTTTTTTAAATGAAAACGTAATTCAAATGCTACTAGAAGTGCTTTTTCGGTAGCAATGGGAATTTAAAGTCACGTTTGAGAGGACAGGTCCAACATAAGGAAATACCCATAGAGGCTTTAACACACAGAGGCTGCCAATATTCCTCAGTCATTGTCTGGATGTACCTGTCCTAGGGTAACTTCCTCTCTGTGCCTATTTAGTCCTTGCTCTTCCTGCTAAAACAAACATGTAATATGCCTGTTCTGAAGGAGGTTTGGTAATCCAAAGGATTTCACCTGTTTGCCACAGTGTGGATCAATACCACCAACTCAGTTATTATGTGACAGTCCGGTGAACCAGTGCCCAACCCAGGACAAAGTAAAAGCAGTGGAATTAGTGGCAAGCTCTGTATCCTATTGCCACTCCAGCAACTCCATTGTCATAATTTTGACACAGTGTCGGGAAAGCTAACAATCCATTCAGTTCTGATACTCTATTTATTCAAATTCTAGGACACATAAAGCACGTACATAGCCTTTTCTACACACATGCAGCCCTATTGTTTTTGTACACTTCTAACATAAGGACTCACAAAGGGATTCTAAAGTACAGTTCTCTTATGTTAATGAATGTTTTTCAAAATTTAGTGGAGGAACAAATCAATTATTGCCAGAATCTGAGCCTTAAAATAAATTTAAAAAATAAAGAAAAAAAAGAAAGGAAAGATAGAAAAACAGAAAAAAATCATTACTACTCAGAGAAGTACAAATGGTATTGAATCATCAATAAATGCAGTGCGAGCAGTCTGTAAAAATATACACTCAGAACTATCAGAGAAAATAATTTTGAAATATAAAAAGAGCTCTGAAAACTAGATAAAAGAATGTAAACAAAAGCTATTCTTTTTATTCTGAATTACCCACTTGACTCAGTGCCATAATTTTCTAGGTAGGAGGAGGAGAAAGAAAAAAGAAAAGCTTGATTATCTTTTCTCTTTACTCTCTCAGTGAAGAAATGGCTGAAGAAAACATAAGAATCTGAAAGGGCACATTTTCCATTGTGATTGCAAAAGCTGTGATATACTGTAAAGCCTTTTAGCTCAAATTTGTGATATTTTAAAAATGAATAATTTATGAAAAATTATAAAATTAAAATGCTTCCCACATCTCCCCTAACAATTTCATGCAAATATCTTAACTGCACATCCCTTGTTCTTCACCTCTTGTTAACCCTTTCCAGTGGAATGAGGAGCATCCTACACTGGGTTGTATATAACCCTAGGCACCAATAACCTTAAAGTTAAATTCACAGACTGGGACACTTCTATCACAATGATAATTATGCATCTAAACAAAACAGAAATACATTGATTACATCGTTTTTCCTGGAATTTTAACTGAAACTGTCATACATCTAACATAGTAATGATTGCATATACAATAAAAATGTGAACCAATCTGTGTACCACATGAGCACACTGTAAATATTTCTCCACAAACACTGGGTGAGGAGGAGGCTGGCTCTGCATTCATTGGTCTAGTCTTTTCACATAAATCATAGCTGTCCAAAGCCTAATCGGATTTACACTGGCTGCCAATGTTCCCAAAGGCTTCTGCACTAGCCAGTTTGGCAGTTCTGTAAGGAAGGCCCAACCACACACTGTACAGCCTCCATGGGGAATGCTTATGTTGAGCACATCCCTCCATGGCCAATTAAACTGGCTTTAGAGTCACCTTGCACTGCTGGCATGGTGCAGAGAGCCTGCAGTGCAGCTGAGGACTAGAGCCAAGGTGTTGTCAGTTCTCATCCCAAGGTTGGGGAATGCTCTATTAGATAAATTTGAGAGTTACTTTCACAGCTCATTGCAAAAGCACCACACACATAACCTTCTCATAAAATAAAATCCTTCCCCATGATAAAAGCTGCAAATGAAAGCATTCTCACTTCAACACAGAGCAGCTCCCATACCCAGCAAAGCAGGACTGGAAAACATTATGTTTATGGCTGTTGAGTACGGAAATTTCTGAGAGAAGGCTCAGAAAATATTATGTATATCTTTTGTAGGTATAACAGATGAAAAGATATTTAGAAAGCTCTATACTTTAGGAAGCATTTTAATGTTTATGTTGCTTGGAAAAGTTCTATGTTCATTAAATACATATGACATTATTCAGTACAGCATTTTTACTGCCATACTACACAATTACAATCATCTATAAAATGCTGACTAACCAGCAGCAGCCATTGAAGAACTTGCTGGAGCTGTAAACCAACCTTTCTCAGAAGTTTGAACTACTAGCTGAGAAAGCTGAAATATCAAGGAAAGAGTAAATGGAAAAAAATAATAAAAACTGGCAGCTGACTTCACAGTGCTTTCAGAAATAGAAGATTCAAAATCTAACACCACAGTCACCTTTAACCTCAGGAACCTTAAAAGAACATTATAAAAATTTTGATGTACACCAGAAATACTTGAGGAAGCAGCTGTTTAAATAGTAACAAAAGCATTGCACACTAATTAATAGTGAAATACAAGCAAGAGTTATTTTATGCAGAATTCTTTTTTACTAATATGTATGTATATAACCATCTATGCATATGGATGTGTATATATATAGATTTAAATGCAAAGCCTTTTTAGTAAGGCCATTTTTCGAGCTGAAGCAAAGCTATTTGCACCACAGAGTATAGATGGTTGCATTACATACTTTCTATGCACGTGCATATATATGGCACAACTCTCCTTGGCTTTAGCAAGAATGTGCTTGGGCTCTGTGTCGGCTAATCAGTTACAATCAGGAAGCTGTGTGTATGTCTATTATGAATTTAATTAAATCAAATTGCAGAGATTTTCTTTGAAGCATATTTTTAACATATGTTGCACAGCAATGTTTCATGTTGTGTTACACATCTTAATACCAACACATTCCTGTGGACCACCAGTCCTTTGAAATGTTAGAACTATACTTTACCAGACGTACTCATTAGTCCTGTACCAATTTTACAACTGAAGGATATTTTCTTGCCTCTTATTTTATACTTTCTTTGCATCAAATCATGGCATGGCTTATATTAAAAATAACTGGGTGCATTTATTAAAACTAAAATTAATTTATTTAACACACTACATGTCGGTTATATTTTTCTATGCATAATATACACTCATTTTTGGTCATTTACTTGTGGCAAGAAGAGGCAAAGTCAAAAGCAGAGAATGTCAGAAGTGGACTAATTTGAGAAGCTTAATAGCACCACAACTGTGGAATTCAAACCCAGATCACCTATCTGCCTTGAGAAGAGAGCAAACATTGAAAGGCAGACAAGTCTGCATTCACATTTACTTCTTATAGTTCCCTTTCTTGAATGGAAATGGACAGTACTTCTTTACACAAGTGGATTCCTAGAGACATCTCAAACCTTAATAACCCAGGCAAGGGCTGTATTGACAGAATGATTTACGATTGCCATGATGCAGTCACAGAAATAAATGTTAATGAGCAAAGATATCTTGTAGAGTGAAGCTGTACGTACCCCTTTAAAAACAACGTGTTTCAGTAACAGACAGCAGCTCCCAAGAGGCTGCCTTCCAATGCAAATATCATGGATTCTTACAGCACATTAATTTCATTCTTTTGATAATTTTCCAAAATATACCATTTAGACATGAACAAACTAAAATGACATTTTTCTTCATCTTTTCTAGTATTCTAAATAGTAATCAGAATAAAGCAACAGGGAGACAAAGAAAATAAAGAGAAGAGCATTTCTTTGTCTGAATCCAGGTATTATTATCTGTAGCTAAGTTAGTTTCGTTGATATGACTTCATTTGCCAAGTATCAGGAAAATAGATTCCATACAATTAAAAAAAGACAATTATTCGTATTTACTATTTAACAAAGCATGGGAAACACAAGAAAATCACTTCTAGTCATACTATGATGAACCACCATCCAAGCAAAAAGTTTCTTTCTTACGTGTCTCTCTTCTCTGTGCTCTAGGCTTCTCAGCAGAGGGAACAGGAATTTCAGATTTTGCATGATGTCTAGAGCAGAATCAGCACTAAGTAAAAAATAATACATCTTTCTTGTGATAACGTCATGGCACAAAAAAAATAAGCATTTTTTTCCAAACAAGGAGAGAACTCAATCTTCATATTGTGGATTCAGTAACTTACACTCATTTGTATTTAGCACAGGGTCCTCTATTAGCAGGAACTTTTTCTATTTAAACAAATAAAGGAGAAAAAAATCTTGATTCCCTCATATTTAAAACAGGAGATTATATTGATGAGTTACAAATACTAAAGCAGGAGCATAAGAGTCCAGACTTCGGGTTATATCTAGCTATAGGACAGCCTTTTTGTGGACTCTGAGTGAACCTTTCCATTTTTATGCTTCAGCTTTCCGATCTGCAAAATGGGAATCAAAAAATGTTCTTCAGATGTATTTCCGCATTTTTTTAAAAAAATACTGGGCATACAAAATGCCACAACACACTGCTGGTGGGAAAACAAAATTATACACTAAGAAATACAGCCATATTAAAACTCGTAAGTATACCTAATGTAAGAAAGGAGGTTACAAATTACAGCTCTGGCATTCAAGGTGTCTTGTGGGATATCCAACTGAATATGGGCAGAAAAGCATTTAAAATTTAAAAAAAAAAAAAAAAAAAAAGCTTCAGTAATTCCAGTGTAGTTGAATACAAGGACCAGAAACTGTAAGCAAATTATGGTACTAATGGCAAGACTTTGTTTCCTTATTGATTCATTCAGAGAGACCACAAATGACAGTGTCCATCATCTGTAAAAATAAAGCTGGAAGCATGCAGCTGCAGAACTATGCAGAAGCAGGCATGGTGTATCCACTAAATGTTACGCCCTGTAGACCACAACTCACTATACATTCACCTCTCTAGCAATTAAGACACTGTAGCCTGAACTTCCTGCTAAAAAGGGCACCGGCACAGATTGTACTGAAACTAATAATTATTCTAACACATGCCAATTCATAACACGTAGAGAAAAGAATGTCTCAGTTACCAATCGTTAGCAGCTTCCCAACACTACACAACAGTACCACCAGTTGCATCTCTCTGCATATTTTTAATGAATGTATTCCATGCTCTCCTGGGGAAAATGAATAACCAAGCTTAGTTGAAAACTGCTTTTGCTTTCAGGAATATTCATGAAACACATGAGTAACTGTTTTGATATGAACATTGCTGAAACACACAGAAAAATATTTCTATATAAACAAGTATATTTTCTTCCATGTTCTCTCGCTCCTAATCAATAAAGTTTACAAAAGGAAACAAAATTGCTTGCTGGCCTGCATGGCAAAAGCAGCAAGAAGGTAACCAAATCAATAGGGAAGTGCCTTTGAACTGCGCAAGTGATTTATAAGCTGTATTTTACTATCCTTGCAAAAATATACAATTAAAAACACATGATGTACACTTGTAAAAGAGAGAGTTCCACATTTCTTAACACTAACTCTGTTGCAATTTCCATTGAACTGCAGCAATACTCTATACATGAGGCTTGTACTTGCAATAGAGATGGAAAAAGATGGCAGACCCTAAAAGGAAGCTAACAGGCAGCAGATTGAGTTTTCATTAGAAAAGAAACTGACGAAACCCAGTCAATGAGCGTTGAGGAAAATGCCTACATCAGCAAACTGATGTTCTTACTATCCTGGTTCCTGTTAGAATTTGGATATAACATCCATCTCATCGTAAATTTTTTTTTAAACATGAAATTCCAGAGAAAAACTGTGAATGAAGAACAGTTCCTGCTGAACTGAAAGATTCCTTTGCTCAGCACTAAAAGTTCAAACTGTCCAAAATCTATTCAAAGGTTTAGTAGTTCACAAGCCCTAAGACAGACTTCCCTCAGACCTAAAACCAACAGTGCTACCCAGCTGTGCCCCCACACCTTTGAGCTGCTTAACAGCTAGTTAAATGTAGACAACAAAACTGAAAGATCTGCAGAGGTAGTTCAAAAATGTTTCAGTTTACATTAAAAGAAAAAAAAACTTCAATTTATTTTTTTTTTTATCTCAGTGATTTTACTTTTTTTTCTTTACACTGGTCTCACACGGTTGATCTTCCAGGAGGCTACCAAGAGACCTTCAAGCATACAGCTTCCCCCTTTAGTCACAGGGCTGGAGGGACTCCCTGGTCTGAAGTTTTTCACTAATTGTGAAATGCATTATACCAACAGTAATCCAAATGGTATGGCTGATGCTGGAATCAAACCCACCTCAAAGAACCACAAGAATTGCACAGTGTTTGGCAACTACGATGAAATGATACTCAATTGCCAGAATTATTGATCACCCCAAAGAGAAACTGCACTGCAACATGTATCCCATCTACCATGCACGTGCACTTTGGTTTCATCACGTGTCCTGAAAGTGGCAATGCTAACTTTTGGTAATGTCAAACAAAAAGCAAAAGTGATGGATAACCTCATCATCCCGGTAGGCTTTTGCACACCTCCATAGCCAGCATAAGGAGGCTATAAACCCTGACAGTGTGGATGCAGAGAGAAAAAAAAATCAGCACAGAAGAGTGTCTCTGTCATGGTGCTCTGGAGAATACTAAAGAGCAATGAGGATATGGCTGTTATGACTGCAGTTAGGAGTGTGGCTGAGGACCCACACCTAGGAGAAATGGGCTTCAGGGATTACGTGGCAGTTAGTTAATTTCAAAGCTATCAGTCATTGTCATTACAGTGTGAAACAGGAATGACTGTCTGTAGCCAAAGGTGAAACAAATTTAGAAAGTGTCAGCAAATGTCTACTTCGAAAGAAGGGTCTGGATCAGAATTCTGTAACTAATGTATGGAGAAAAAAAAATTTTTAAAAGGCAGCAGGATTTTGGGATTTCTCTTTCCATTGGACACCCATTTCCACTTTGATACTACACTGGGACAAGAATACCTCAGAGTTAGACCAACATAGTAAGAATAATATTACCCGCATGCATTTCTAAATTCTGCAGTGAATGAAAGAAAAGTCATCTGCCACTCAAGGCTTCAGATCTGGAAGACAGGATTCGTTTAGATACGCCCATTTTCCTATAATTTACTGTTGAACTGTATTTCAAAAAATGTTTTTTAGTATTCACACATTCTCTCTGCTTTCACGTATTTGCTTTGGAAAGGAACACTGAGCGGCCTTCCTATGTAGTGTGGAGACACCCAGTGGAAAAAACAAAGTAGCGCAGGAATTAAATGACACTACGGTAAAAACTGCTGTTAAAAAAAAATTGTCTGGATCTCTCGTTTCTTCTGCGGTTTCCAACAATTCGAGTGTTGCCTCTTGGCTTATTAATTGTGAGACTAAGAAGTTCTCATTTGAAAATCTTCACAATCAATACCTGAAACAAATGATACATTTTAATCTTCCCAAGAGCAATTTTTTCTTTGAGACTTCTTTCTTTTCTGTGATTTGGAAGGAATGGAAGATGATATAAAACTACAGAAGAATTGAACCTTATACTTCTTTTTTAACAATCAAAAATCTCCATGAAATGTCAATTTTATATTTTGAAGAAAGATTTCATTTTTCATTTTATTTTCTGATCTGATTTTATCTTCCTTTCCTTAACGTACTGTAATGCAGAAATAGGGAAACAGTTTAAGAGAAAACATATGCATGCTACTTACTTGGGTGTCCCAGAGAGAAGGGCAACTTCCTAGCTGCTCTTCTGTGTAGAAATCAAAACAATAAAGTTCCTATTTTAAAGGAACATTTTGCTATACTAAGTACTCCTTTATTGAACATTTTGTTTACTAATAGGAACCTTACAAAACTTTGTAGATGTAGGTGGAGAAATAGTTTAAAAGACTTAGTTTCACATCTCCCTAATACTTTTTGGAGTTACTTTTAATTGGACAACAATTACTCAGAAAAATGGTAGAGTCCAAACTCTTCTTGCATTATGTTCTCTCTTACATTCTTCTTCTGACCAGTGCAGCAGATGAAAAACAAGGAAATAATCACAGATCCACAATTCTGTGGGCAAGCCAACACCAACCTAATGTCCTAGCAACACATGTTTTTCATAAGACATTACACATCAGCTGGATTAATGGATCAAAATTTTGTCCCTTTTCTGATGTCAGAGAGGCAGAAGTGTTTGGAGAAGCCAGCTCTGTGTGCTGTATTCCAGCTGAGAGCTTTCCATCAACAGAACAACTCTCTACTGATTAATTACAGCCAGCATCTGGCTCCTTTATATCACCTGAACAGTAAAAGATGCCAGATCAGTGTGGAGGTATCTGTCTTTTCAAGTAGCAGTTAGTGAAACTAATACTACAGAAGGTAGTAGTTAATTATTACATACTATCTGTGTAATTCTTTGGATAAACTAATGGTATGAATTACAGCATTAATTGCCACTAGAAATTATTGATGGGAAGGAATAGCAGATTAAAATAAAACAAAACAAAAAAAGGACAATAGAGACACTCCTTTTACTTGATATTTTCTGTTAGTTTTGGATATTTAAGTATCCTAAATTTCTTTGACTGATGTATTTTAAAGGAACAAGACAAACATGGGAACACTTTTAATACATTTTTTTTCCAAAATGGTTTTGTTAAAAAAGCATACACATTTCATCAAAATTAGTATTTTCTAAAGCCACTGGGAATAATCCAGTGTAAACCTTCAGCCGACATTTTTGGACAACCATCCAGAATAGTTCAGAGATTATTTTTTCCCCCCCGAGTAACAACAGCCAATTTAGAGAATTATGTGTACAATTACATTTGATTTTCCTCTTCATACTACCTGCCACTTTTTTGAAAATTTGTTATTATATTACTGCATCATACAATACTAAAAGATTCTTCTCAAACTCTCTGCAGTCAAATTAAGTTTCTACTGTTTAAAATCGAGGAAATGAAGCAAAATTTGTTGTTTCATATTATCTACCCTTTGTTAATAATTTATGAATGTATAGAATTACATAAAACAGCACAAGTCTACGGACAGATCCTTGGGGGACTTCATGAATAACTTCTTCGCGAACATGCATAATTTATTCCTTATCTCTCTTTAAAAAATATGGTACTTCAAATACTCTTTTTAACCACTGCTGAAGAGCAGCAATGACTCTTTTTCAATGATTGGTTAAATGTATGTACATTTGGAAAAAAACAGATCTAAATCTTAATGCATATGGTTTTCTCTTTGACAACTAGTTAGGGGAAAACACAAAGGTAACAGGAGTATTTAAACTACAGTTCCATTAAATATTGGTCTTGTCTCTTTCAATAAGCACAGGGAATCACATATTCAGTAAACTTTTAAAATAGCCATTCAATAGAAAATAATTTTAAGAGAGATATGCAAAATCTTACTCTATATGACTAGAATTCAACAGATTACACTAGCACTGCAGCTTTACAGCTGGATCTCCAGACACCCATTACATTTTGTGAGCTGTTTGTACTGTAGCTTTTGATATTCTTAAAGGATTGACGGCATCCATTTCCTTTCAAATAAGGTCGTTTTCAATTTAGCAGCATTCAGCAACCTGCAAATCTGAGTCTGCAAGGCACTCTTAAGAATATCACTTTCAGATGATGGATGTTTTCCAGGTGGTTTTGCAGAGAACCATGAAATGCAGCTGCTACAAAACCTTTGATGAGACATAAGTAGAACGACATCAAAAGTGAGCTTCTTTTAGAGCAAATACATGAAAGCGCAAAACTAGCTGACAGTGTCACACCATGGAATTCATTTTAACTTGCAGACAGAAACCAAGAGGAAAGATTTCTATGGCCATTGCTTGGAGCATGGCCTATACAGAATAAAAACACAGAAACAGATTTTTAACTCCCTCATTATATAATCAGACATAAAGCAAAAATTAAGCCTTTCAAACAGAAATACACACACACAAAACACACGTACATATATATATGCATGGTATCATAAAATCGTGATAGTGACTTCACTAAAATTTCATTTCACTGCAAACAGCAAGGTGAATAAACAAAATTCACAATGGCAACTCTCCTCACAGCCTCAGCCAGCATTCTACAAGGTACAGCAGCTCATACGGACAACAGTGCTCAGTGAGCCTAAGGCAAGCACAGTACACTTATTTATCTAATTTGTTAACAACCGGCTCAGGCCAAGTGTTTCATCAAACATTTATAAAACAAAAAACTGTCTGCCATATAAAAGGTCACTTCTCTAGGCAGAAATAATTGATTCTGACTTTATTATATGCTTAAGTTCCTATCATATATTTCTTTATATCCTTTATAACTTTGTTACAAGACGGAAAGCTTCAATGACAAAGCCAACTTTCGGAATTCCCTATGCACATTTGGACCCATTAAACTTGTTAGAGATGGACCAGATAATCTTATCTGTAATTAAAAATTATTTTTAAAAATTATGTTCCTGAAGAAAACAATACAGAAATAATCCTATTGGAGATATATTATTGAGAACACATTTTTCAGCTCACAGGACAAGACTCTGGGAGAACATACATTTAAAAATTAATGCCTTGACTCAGTAAACTTGCCAGGGAATATTTCACAACTTTGAATGAATTAGGCTTTATTTTGATCATCATTTAGGACCATTCTGATGGCTGAGAGGAGTCTGAAACAGTGTGTACCTGAAGTCTTACAAAGTTGATTCCTAATTACAGAAAAACAAAAGGAATTCAGTTTTTAATGTATGCGTGGTTTATTGCAAGGAGAAAATTGTTGCTATTGCAGATACAAGTGTATGTTTCATGCCAAAGGCCAGTAAGTAAATTTTGTTGCTTTAACTACACTACAATAAGCAGTGTATTATTTCTGTAGCTAAGGATGTCAGCATTTCCACTGAAACCTTTCAGAGTGATGTATGTAACCTAACTACAAAATGTGCTCCAAGATGGCAACCAGTACTCAGCTACTGAGAATTTCTTCCATTTTCTTAACATTTTTTTAAAGTGTATTTCTCTGTTCAAGGCCAGAAGGAAGAAGCTTGATTGAAGGCTTTGCCACTGCCTTTAGCAGATATAAGTTGGATCCAAGGAAAATACGTACTTAGTCCACTCAGTATCTTTGCTGTTGCTAGAGCCAGGCTTGGCTGTAGTCATATCTCCAACTCTTACCACTCATGGTCTGCTCATGATCACATTTTATATCAACTTAAATGGAGTTTTAATTTTTATGGACTGATCATACAAACTGGTTTTTTTTTTCCCACTGGAATCCAAAGAGACACTTGAAACAAAAAGGCTGAGCAGCTTATGCAAATAATCTGTCATATTTATACTGGCAGATTTTATACTAGCAGAAAATCTACACGCCAATGTTTGGAAAAATACCACTAGTATCTTTCTGGCCTCCACGAGAAAAAAATTCTGAAGATTTGCTTCTTACCCTAGGAAGGGGACTTACACACCCGATCTACAGAGACATTTCTTTTGCTTGTTGTCCTGAAACAAACCTGAACTTGCAACAACGACTAATGCTATCAAGCTGTTAATATGAAATTAGGATCAGGAAAAACATTTTTTAAAATTTAAAGTGTGCTTTAACTGTATACTTAGTCATTTTTTCGATATCTGGATATTCTGTTTATTTTCACTTTAACACACAGCTTTATTCATATTTGCTATTCAGTATCACTGCAGTGGCAGGTATTGTATTCTCTTTTGGTCCACTAAACTTCCTCAGTATTCTGCAGTGATAAAAAGTCAATTTTATTGGTCTCAGAAAACCAAAAAAAAAAAAAGGTTCATTTCAATGCCATTTACAGCCATATTAATTGTTAAAAGATTTCAGATCTGTTATGTTGCAAGAATGTCTTCCAATAAAAACAGAAACAGAACATACTCAGTTCATAGTCACCTACTAAATCACAAAGTCTTGGCAGAGTTTCAGCAGCTCTCCCTTCTATTGCCACTATCCTCAGGTACTGTTAGATTTCCTGGCAACATTCTTGCCAACACACAATGGTCTCACAGCCATTCACAAGTTTCTCTTTCTGGTCAAACATTCATTTCAGCTTTTTCCTTTCATGGTTCTTACTGAATAGTCACAAGAGCAAAATGGTCCTTGTCCTAGGCTTGGCATGCATATCCCCAAACTCTCAGCTATGTGACCTGGTTTTACTCCTTGTTCTCCTACTACCGTATCTGGAATTTCTAAAATATATTTTTAGGTTTGAGCTCCGTTTTGTCCTTTTTTTTAAGAACTTCCATCATAGTGATACTTTAGTCCACAAGACATGTAACCAATTATTCATATGGTTTAATTGAGTCTTGTATTTGTGACAACTTTTCCATCTAAGTTTTCCAAGCCAGTCCCACTCACGTGCATATATACAAGGAAAATTGGCTGAAACAACAGGAGTTCCACCTGTATATCTGCTACTACAACTGTCATTTACAAGGCACTTGTGAATTTTTGTGCAGTTTACATATACTTTTTTGCAAGCTGAAAAATAACAGTCTCATTTACAGTGCTAAGTAACGACAAAAGGTGGTGAAGAGGACACAACCCTTACACAAAAGCTGCGAAATATCAAAGCAGCACAGCAACATATTTCAGAATACTATCCAGAAGGTTGACTTTAATTTTGTTATTCTATGTCTGTCCATTATCAGAAAAATGTCAGTATCATAAATGTTCAGCCTGGCTCCATAGAACTATACACAAACCACTTCTTGATGAGCACAGAAGGAATTTTTTCCCTGTTGCTACAGGATATTTACACTTTCAAGGATGTCCCAATTAGGAGCAGCACTTAAAATATACCAGCAATATTTCTTTGACATCTGTCACATACATTTCAGCACAGTCCTTTCCAACAACACATTCTCATGAATCATCTACCTCATGTGCCAAAGAGATAGTGATAATGGAAACCTGACAGTTTTTTGGATTTGTTACACTGATGAAAGCAGGCAATATGCTGAGACAAGTCCAAGCACCTATAGGGAAGGAGATGGAATGATACAGTTGAATTCCATCTGTGCTACAATTATCTGGCTTTTCCACATGATAATCTAAATTATTCGCATTACTTCCCATTCCACACCAGGTTTGTAACTCAGCCACCACTGTCCGTCTTAAAAAGGCAGGAATATCAGTTCTAATTAGGTAGCCTAAGCTTGCCGATAGAACCCCAATAGATCCAGCAATCAATGAGACAGCAACAGAGATATTTAGATTCAAGACGATACAGAGATATTTACACTCAGTTCAGAGGCTGTCACCAACCCTGCCCTAAGTGCTGAATCACCCATAAGACATTTGAAAAAGACTTTTTTACTAAATAATTTTAAATTTTCTAATGAAAATCCTTAAAGTACTGTAAGAACTTAGCATAAGAATCCCTTATGGCATTAAGTCAGCCAGCCAACTCAGTACCCTGCCTGTACCAGATACCAAGAGTGGATGTAAAGGAAAATAATTGAAAAATAACTTGGAATGATAATTCTAAACTCTGATCTCCCAACCTCTACCAGTTTGCAGCCCAGACTCTTGACTCAGAAGTGGTATCTTTGTGCTTCCTCATCCTTCAAGTTTTTCTTTCACAAATTTGCATAGGCACTTCCTGAATTCACCTAAAATCTACAACATGATAGAAGGGTTCCACAGCCTAATTGTATGGTGAGAACCACACTTAGTTTTTTGTAAATCTGCCACTTACAGCTCTTCTGTGCCAAAAATGGATGAAACTGAATGGAGTTCTGCAGTACATGCTATAATGGAACTATTACAGCATGTACTGCACAGAAACTATCAATCAGTAATTTGGCGATGATCCCTGCAGTGAAGACCTGTTCTACAGAATCCATCAGGATACAGTTAGACAAGTGATGTCACAGATGATCTGTACATTTAACGAATAACTGGATCACTATCCTTGAGATTATATGAACTGCATCTGCACCTGCCCAATCAGTGAATGCATATGCATTAACCACAGACTGAAACAGAGATGTGTAAGCAGAGAGACTGATGAGAGGAGGGTAGTGTGAAAGGTCATTTCAGTGACAATAAGAAAGAGGATATTCACGTTTGAAATACATACCTGACATCTTATAAGTGCCTCACATTACATCTAAAATGCTTTCATAAAAGAGCATCATTACAATGGGCCTCTCCAAATAATACTAAGGGCTGACATCTTACCTTACCTTATCAACTATTCAATTCTCTTCATAATTATTATTTTAAAATATAGCCCACATGCAGCAGGGTCTTTCATAGATGTAATCCTGAAGTTCAGTTATTACTTACATTAATATATGCTTTGTCTTTTAACAGTTGTTGCTGGATTTTGTTTGCTTGGGTCTTTTGACAGTTTTCATATTGCTTCTGCCATTGAGTTTGCAATGATGCAGCAAGAACATGACAATCAAATTCTGTTGCTCTGCAAAATTCTGAAATCCCAAGATGCAAACCAAAGTCCATTATCTGTAATGATACCCACTGGAAAAGCATGCTGGGCAAGCCATGCCATGGGAGAAGTTTCTGTTACTGCATGAAAAAGATCCATTTCTTAATTGGAAAAGCAACAAACTATCACGACACATACTTGATTTGTTTCATGATACCCCATTCTTGCTAATTTGCTGGAAACCTAATGCAGACACTGCATCGGCTTTATTGTTCTTTATGCCTGAAACTATTTGATCTATAATGAATTTGCTTTGCAAATGAGATTAACTTGCTGGAAAAGGTCAAATATGGATTGTCCATGCATGAAGGCCTGAAAAGTCCCCATTTTTCAGACTTTTTTTCCACAAGTTTTTCACAGAAACGATCAGCACATGCAAAAGTGACCTGGAAAACAACTTGTAGTTTTCAAATGAGAATAAGTACTTGCATTAAAAGAGAGACAGAAAGGTAGTTATTTTCTGTACCCAGATTCATCATAATTTTGTATGCATGGTGACAGCTACTGGTAATCATCCATTAGTTATCTATACATATACACTGATCTTTACACTGTTCTTGAATGCAGGTTTTACATGAAATGGCCACAAAGCTTCAAACATCCTAATATATTCAGAACCAAAGTCAAAACGTAGTTTAAAGTGCCAGCAATAGCTGTGAACTAAGCAAATTCCATAAGAAGAGATGGTCAGCACAATGAAGGGACAATGCACACAATGTAGATTTTATGTCTCTTCCATTCACTTTTATGGTACATTTATTTTATTTTACTTGTTTTTAATTTGAAATATTATGACCATTTTATTCTGCTTACAAATTACTCCACCTTATTTTAAATATAGTTGCTTCAAGTCATTCTAAGAAACCAATAAAAGCAATTTATAGAAACAAGAACCAAAGCACTATCTGTCACAATTTATAAAACTTAGGTTTTCCTCTAGTGTCATATTTTTTAATTGGGTAAATCTGTAATTTATTTAATTTTATCCCAAGAGAAAAACAATTACACATATATTTATATATATTTATAAAATAGCTACATATTAATAATAAATACATCAATCAATGCAAAACAGTTTCTTTAACCTATGATGCTGATTATACAGGTTCTTAAAGCTTCTGCAGTGAGTGAAACTACTGCACCAGTAATGACTTAGCACGAGGATATCAGCCAAGAGATGCCCACAAACCCTTTGCTAAGCCACACTGGCCTTAATATTATTAAGTAACAGTGGTTACCTGCAAAGAAAGTTAACTGTTATTTCCAATGTCTAGGTTAACGACAGACAGAACTCCCTAGATTCTGCATTATAAATAATGAATGCAACACTAGTAAGAATAATGGGTTAAAAGGCTTTGTCTAGAAAACATAATTTATGCAATTTTTGCATATTCATCTCATTACCATAATCTCTTCTAACCTTAAAATGCATGGGCTTTTTCAGTTTGCATGATTTCCATCTGAAAGATTTGAAAAATTGATCCTGGGGATAATTTTTCACTAGTCTGGGACCTAAAGTTTCTTATCCTCAAATAGCTCAGTGTACTCTGAGGAAGTAATGAGTTCCTCTTATATGAAAGAAAAAAAATATATACACAAAATTCAGATACTTTTTTCCTGCACCTACAGAAAATAACATCTAAAGGTCTTGGGATCACTGCATAATGCTTCTTACCTCCCTGAATTTGTTTTATGTGCCACAGATCTTTTGGAATTAAATCAAAGCAGGTTGCCACCACTTTATCTTGAATGGATACATCATAAAATCATTTCTCTTCTTATCCAGAAATGAAGCCCATGGTATCTTCACACACGTCTTTCTTTCTCTTCTTGTCTCCGGTGAGGCCTTTAGAGGGTGCTTTATTTAAACAACTATCTTCTCACTTCCCACCAGCCCTCTACATTACTCATGACAGGCATGTGCCATAAAAAAAAAACCTGAGGGTCCAGTTAGTTTTCACAGAAAAAGCAAAGTCCTCTGGGGAACCATGAGGCATTTTAACTCCTTGCTGCATGGGAAAGCCTTTGTCTCTTTAAAAGACATCACACTGCTTCAGAAAGATTAAAATACTAATTGATTGAATCAATCAGTTTGCTATGCATTTGTGTGAGTTTTAAAAATAAAAGGTGTGATTTTGACAGTCACCAATGTTGATCTGCCAGCCTGTTATACGGTGGACACTACAGTGAAAGGGGCCAAACATCTGCAGTTCTCAATAAGTTTTGCAGAAGCGATAGACACTTAGAATTACTAACAAACAAGTGCATATGTTCCCAAGTACCTGGAAAAAGGAATCTCCAAAGAACATTTGACAATTTTGGAACAGGAGGGCTGTTAGAGGTAATTCCGTTTATGTTATGCACCAGGGCTGAAAGTGAAAAAGCTAACCTCTATCCCAAACTACCACCATTTCTCCAACGTATTTTAGGGAATGATGCAGCTATGAAAAAAAGTTAGTTAACACAACATGTCTCCTGCTCTACACCAGAGAGACAGAATCCACTATATTCTTCACCAGCTCTGTAGGAACAGTTTTCTACATATTTCATTCTGACCCTCCAGGTCAAACTGCAAAACATAGGGAATTTCTTTGAAAACTGCAACAACTTGGTAAAAAAACCAAACAAGGAAGAGGTTAAAAGCAAGCATAAATATCGACATGTAGATTTTCAGATAGACTAGTACATAAAAATACAACATTGCCTGTTCCAGAAAGAGATCTAACTGTTTTATGAGCTTCATAGGTTACTTTTTTTTAAAGTATCAAAAATAAATGTTTTCACAATCACTTTACACTTCAATGAGAGCCTCTCTCATTGTCCTTGATTTGGTACGAATCTCACTTGACGAAGTCTTACCTTTCTTTAGTAAAGCTACCTTAACTATGATGACAGTTCCTATGTGCACAAGCCCTTAGACACTCACCTGCTTTTCTACAAATGGAACAGCACGCTATAAGCTAGGGAGGTCTTTACAGTGCACTCACTCGCCCATCCTAACTCCCTTTTTGGGCACTCTTACCACTCACTCTGCACAAAATGGCCTACTCTGATTTCTGTAAGAGTATTCACAAGTATTTAACGGAAAGTCAGCAGACTATAACTGCACAACCAAAAAAAAATTTTTTATCATCTCCCCACAAAAATCATCCCAGGCACATCTGACCAATCCCCCAATTACTCAGGTTATACATTTTATTGTTCCATAGGCACAGCAGATTGCACACATGGCAGTCTACTTACGAATTTCCTTTTCCCCCCACACACAATCTCACTGGGCTGGAAACAGTCTGTGCCCCCATATGCTAGAAGCTTTGTGTGTCCTTTCCCATATTCCTGTTGACTTCTACTACTCTCTTTTCCTCTCCTCTTCACATTGCAAGGGCACCCTATAATCTGAATGATAACTTTCTGCCTGTCTACGAGACACTACTCTTAATTTCTCTATTTCTTTCAGATGAGACTGATAACACTCCTGTTTTTTCAGTTTGCACTCTTGCATCATTTTGTTAAGAACTCCCACCTCCTATCTCAGAGCTGTGAATGTATTCTAATCTTAGTGGAAATGAGTTCACAGATCAATTTCCACTCTAGTTCCTAACAGACTTTTTCACACGTTACGGTGGGTGGACCTAAAACCCCTGAGATTTTAATATCTGCCTTTACTTCGGAGAGTTTTAAAAGTAAACTAACAGAAACATTTGAAAATCATGCCTGAAATCCACTAGCAGATACATGTGATTTCTCAATGCTTGTCTAGGAATTTCTTCAGATATGGAGCCGCATGAGTATATTTCCTCTCCAAATTAAGTTCAAGTCCAAGGACTTGCTCCTCTAAGATCAAATATATGCAAATTATAGACTCTAAATTTATTTTAGACATTTTTCTTACTCCTGTTCGCACATGTGGAAAACAAGAGCAGTGCCAGACTGACATCTGTAACAACAAAAATCAATGCATTCTTTCTTCTTATTTTCTTCTAGTAAGTTTCTAGCACACAGGTATTTTTATGTATAAATTCACTTCCTTGTTTCAAGCATATGAGGTATATTTGATAAAGACTACAAGCCATCTGCATCAACTGCTACCTGAATAACTGTTTCTGTAGATTCATAGCTGTGTAACTGACATCAGAACCTTTCCCCAAGTCTCTGTAGAACAAACTTCATTTACATGGATTACTGGGACACTCTTAAACAAGAGTCAATTTTCAAAAACCAACTAACTTTCTATGCACTTTTTGCCACTATTTAAATTATTTCTAAAAAACATTTCACCCATGTCTAGAGCTACTACCCACTGCTGACTCATCTTCAGGTACCCCTTATAGCCACCTCCAGCCAGTTCCAGTTGTTCTCACTAGAAAAGTCAGCATGCCTTGATCTATCTTCTGAATAAAAAGAACTGCTGGAGAATTATCTGATGATTTCTTCTGAACTACCTTTTGTCCTTTACAAGACCTACAAACAGCTCTTTTTTTTTATTCTATGCAACCTTGAAGGTAATCCAACAGAGCATCCACCAAGACGAAAACCACACACACAACTGGCTAAACACCAATAGGTTTGCAAATTACAGACCTAGACACTCTTGCTATTGTAGTGGGAGTTTCAAGTGACTAAGGGACATAGGGCTGAATTTTTTCCCCTATTGGTCCAATATAATTCCTAATACATGAACAGTTTGAGTATAATCTTGAGAACTAGGGAAGATTTAATATATTCCTGATTCAAGTGAATGATAAGCATTCCTTAAATAAGGTAAATGCAGTAGGGAGAACATGATGACAGTGTTAAAGTTTATGAGCCAGTGTAATAGTATTTAAAACAGATTTGGCACTAGCTTAATCACATTAATTGCTACGATGGACAAACTGAAGAACAATGAATACATTGTTCCTGAAAGTCCTGAAACAGCAACTTGTCCATTTTCTTAAGGATGCAGTGACATTCACGATCTTCAGGTAACTGGAACTTTTAATGTACTTTGTTTGTCCTGCTATATCAGCTAATTATGAATTATTAATCTAAGCAGTCCTCAAATTATTTTTTTCATACTCTGTGAAGTACCTTTAATAAGGCAATCTGTCTTGTCTCTTAATCACAGTAATACTGGTCAAAGACTATTACTGATCTTGGGATAAGACGGCAAGAACAGGAAAGAGAGAGATGTTATCTAGCACTACTGCCCTAGGATGATTTGCACTCAGCATAAATATATATACTCTCCCTTTTTAAAAAAATAATCATGAAAGAACTAGCTTTGCCAGAAAGCACCAGAAGCCATTCCTACAGTCTCAGGGTAAGTATATCAATAAATTAATTGACCCTCAGACATTCTTCCCCCAAGACTATGTAGCTCTCCTGGGAGCTCAAGCAATGCATGAGAGTCCCCATAATTCCTCCAAAGGCCCAGAAACAAGGAATGAGTAGGCTAAAGAAAAAAAATTATAAATAACACTGTCTTACTAACCCCTGTGTAATCACAGAAGAAAGACATGATAGCACTGAACTAAGTCAGAACACTATAATGCAAAAACAAATCATAGCTAATGGATCTCAAATCTGATTTTGTTTACAACAATAAAACTAAGACATGTAAAACAGACTATGTGCTAGGAGAGTATGAATCAGACTTCAGACAAGCTGAGTGCTATCACAGCCACCAGACATTTAAAATAGGATCTAAGGACACATACTCACTAATGAAACAGACAATACGATTAATCAGATAAATTTGTAGAACAAAGGCAATACTCATGCCATTTTAATTAGATAAAGTTTTGCCTGGAAAACAAAAATAAAACACTATGATATTTTTCCTTAATAAATTTGCTGCATTAGATGGAACTAACAGATATAAAAAGGTAGAAAAGTCTGTATTTGTTCAGATTGCAGAGAGCACAATTTTTAATAAAAATTTCTTTTTAAAAAAAATCAATATAATTACCTTTCATGTCAAGTTCCTAGACGCTAGCTCATTTTTCCTCTTTCTTCACACAATCAGTCAAGTTTGTCTACAGGACTATCTACACACTGCTTGATAAACAAAGACAGGAAGTCTTTTAATTACATCCAAGGTCATGGAATTGAAGTGGGCAACAAGTCTTCCAGATTTTTTTCTGCTTACACTGTCATATTATGTTTTCTTTTTGCAAGCATTATCTCTTAAGGGAAAGAATCTGCTGTCAGCAACTGCACTATTTTCTGCTAAGTCATTCCACCACCTTGCAAAGACATTTGAAAACATAAAAGTGATTTACAACAACGCTTTACAACAAAATGCTGCACTAGTTATATGAGATGAGCACAATACATCAATATGCGAAGAGTAGGAAAGCTCCTGCAAACATATTAGCAACAATCTATAGGAGTTCTGCAGAGTCACAGCAGGCTGAGGAGCTCAAAGACCTTTAAGATTTCAAATAGCAACACATTCTGATGAAGAAGTGATCAAGCTTAAGAACTCCGTAAAGAGTCTGTGATGACTCTATCTGAAAAATTACAAATACAAAAAATTAAACTGACTTCAGAATATAGGCTGTGAAAACTTCTCTGTATAACACACGTAGCAACCTCTTCAGCCAAGAGAGATACGCTTTTGCCTTGTACTAGCCAGCAGAAGCCACAACACAGATTTACAGAAACAAATTCAGTTACTGATGGAGGCTCAAAGAGCCACCAAGCCATTGAGTCCAAAGGGAGGGGCTGCAGACTTCAGAGGAACAACTCTGAAGATGACTTGAGTTTTCAGCACCATCCACACAAGAAAGGAGAGATAAGTAGCTGCAGCACACACATAAACAACCACCTGCACAGAAAATGCTTTTCTTCTCCCTTGTTTCTATATTTTGTTTCTCATTTATATGGTTCCTCTAGTTTGTGCTTATCCCAACTACTCTGTACTTGCCAGTGGATATACACAGCTGCCATAAAATACTGAAGGAATTAACTGCTGAGGTGAGGATAAACACATAATTTGCAGGGTATCTCTTACTATAAATGACATATTGCAAAGAAGATCTACATTTCACAGTCAGAGGACAGAAATTTTAGGAAGGCCAGCAAGAGGAAGGGGGGTGGGAGGCAGGGAACAAATCCAAAACTTAAAGAAAGACGGAAGCTAATTTTATGTTGAAGTACTGAGATTACGGATCCTCACAGTATCATTACTACAAAGTCTCTACGGGAAAAAATAACACTTAGAATTAAAGTTCTTTTGTTTTCACAGTCAATATCTGTTAAGTCTGTTGTGAAGCAGTTAGGTTTTCACAGTACTAACTGCACAGAGAGAAAGTTTGTGTGATGAAATGGAGAGGACTGCAATCCCTGTTCTGTCTGTTTTAATTCTGGCTTTTCAAATGACATGAGGAACCCAAGTGTAAAGATGTGCTTCGCATGTCTGGCCATGTGGCAGAGAGGAAAATGTAATTGATTATTCTTATTAAGGAAACTGGTTTTGCCAGAAGTATCAAGCTTATTCAGTTTCATCCTTGAAATATGCAGGGTAGTTAAATATTCTATCTTTATTTTAAACATAGGTTGACCTGACTGTGAGTATTTCAATGACAGCAATAATGAAAAATGCAATACTAACTTAATTAGAAAATTAATGGAAAGAGAAAGAAGGATGCTGTGACCAAAAACTCAGATCTTTAAATGCTGATAATCCATACACTGTCACTGCTTCTGTCTGTAAAAATGTGAAGAGTTGCCTCCAGACCATCAAAAGGAAGCATGGCTAGAAAAAGACAGATATAGTCAACATTAAGAGATTCAAATAATGTTTGTGGTTTTTTTTGCACAGAGTGAAAAGAAAAAGCTCTCTTCCAGTTTTTCTTTTATATTAGTCTAATAATAAATTACTCTTCTGTGCTTAATCACCCTTTGCAGAAACAATACTTTGTGGGTACCCAAATACTGGCTATATTCAGACACTGAATATGTTATCATTGTGGTATTTGTAAATGTATCAGAATTTGCCGAAGCTAAGGTGCAAGAAAGATACAGAACCAAACCAAATAAAAGAGACCCTCAGGTTTTATATTGTCGGTAAGAAAACACTCAGAAGAGATCTCTACTTTTGCATCCCCAAAGGACACATGCTTTTCATTAGTATTTCAGGAATCTACTATTAGCTATGCAAATTCAGTAACTTACTATCAAATTATGCAATTTCCATGCAAAAGTGAAGGTTGCATAAAATACTGTTAAATTTTTATTTTTAAAAATTTATTAGTGTAGTCAGGTGTCATCTGAAAAACAGCTTTAGAAAACACGTTTTAGGCAAAAAAAAAAAAAAAAAAATCCCCACAAAAATCAACATGTGATGCTGTCAAGCAATGAACCATATCTGAAATTTGAAGGCAACAGTGTCACTTCTCTATGCATGGAAAGCTACTAACCCAAAGTAACAGAAGGAACTTTAAGAAGCTATTAATGAGGTTTCCGTCTCTTCAGAACAGCTGTAATTGACAAAGCAACTTGAGAAAACACAGCTCACTGACACCAGAACTTAGATTCTGACTCTCAGCATTAAACAAGAAAAGTCTGATGGGACCAGCCACATTGCAGCAGAAGAGCAAGTGATGGCCAAAAATACTCTCTCTATTGATTTTTGTTTTTTTAAACTTGCTCTCAGGAGCATGTTTTGAACAGCTTCAAGAGCAGAATCTGTAAAAAAGCACTTTCTAAAGTCTATTAGCCTAATAAAGCATTGTAACCCCCTGTGAGTTCAATTATTTGGAAGCTTCCCTCATACCATTTTAGTTTTCATTTCTCTGATCAGGACTACAGTGACGCATGTACCTGTCTAACAGCCTGGAAGAAAATATAACGAAAAGGATGGAAAAGACTCTATGAACGAGTCTTTTTTGAAGCTGAGAAATAGGCAGAATGGAGAGCCAAAATGTTCCGGGTGAAAGTATAAGTCCAGAGGAACCAATTCTCTTTACCCTTTCTCTCTTTTATTGACTTAAAATTATGAAAGGTTTAAAGGGTGCAGAAAGGATCTCCAAATTAAGTAAATACCCAAGAAAATATAGAACTTCATCACCAACCATCTCCTGCTTACCTTGCTTCCACACACTGAAGACTTTCTGTACAGTGAACAAAAGCAGCTGTCTCCAGCCTGGCATACGTGTCCTTCTCGTTCACTGGTGGCTATATGACCAGCCAAACACTGACCTCTTCTCCTTTGTTATGTATCAAGGAATGTTGCTGGCGGACATTGGGGCAATAGTAAATGCTAGCCTACAGGGTCGTGTTGTAGGTGGGAAACACTCAGGAGCACTTTCTCCACGAGTCACACCCACTTAAAGCATTATGCAAATTATATACATCATTTAGAGAACATCAATAGATAATGTAGCCTTGCTGCTTTTGTAGCACTTAAAGTTCAATTGAGGTTTATACTTAATAAGAAGGCTAGTCATGGCACCTCTCTGTACAAAATGCTTGCATTTTCACGCTGCCGCCTGACTTCACTCTCGCAGTCAACTTGAGCTGATGTTTACTGGTTCTCAGCAAGACCATGTCACACAATGGGACCATGCACTACATTATCATCTCGCCGTAGAAACAAGTTAGACAAACGCTGCCAAGACAGCACGTGGAAACTTCTGTTAATGATGAAAAACTGAGTTGTAACACAAACAGAACGAGAGAAGCAAACATTCCAGAAGCCTAATGACTGTTTCTAATATCCATAAGAAAGGCTGCAGATCTGCAGCAGCAAGGTAAGCAGGAGGCAGCAACGATGATTGGAAATTCTCCGAAAGGAGTTCCAGGCACCAAATGCTTTGCTATAGCTCTTTCCAGCACCTGATGTCAAACGCTTCAAAGCACAAGAAATACCACATGAGATACATAGGGGAATAAACTACTTCAGTCAAACATCTCAGCTTAGTTCCTACTGTTTGGAGACTCAGACATGATCATTTATATCCCTGACTTTTTTTAAAGCATAAATTAAAAAATTAAAACTCTTTTCTTAGCCAAAAGTATCCAATTCCTTTTGATTTTCTTACTGTTTTTTTTTTTTTGTCCCAGGGCAACAAGAATGAAGGAATCCAATGCCTAAGGAAAAAAACATCTTTCTTTAAACTCACCTTTACTTCTTCCAAAAAGAAATTTAAATTTGACAGTAGCCTAGAATGTGAAAATCCTACTATGAAAGCATAAAATCTTCACTGCTTTATTTCCAAAGCCTTTTTAATGAAAAAATAGACTTAGAATGCATGTTTTGGTGGGGTTTTGTTCGAAGAAGCACAATCTCCTTCTGCATGGAAGTGTCTGTCAAGAATGCATAAAGGGCTTCCTGATACATTTTATAACCCACTAATTTTCACTGACAGCAAATATTTTTGTTACCAAGGAAAATGCAAAACTTTGCGCTGCCTAATGCATTTATATTTTTATATATTTCAACTCTCTTTTTATTTATTTATCTTCTCAGGTACTTAGGTATTACTACATATATGGTTTTATGCCTTTCTTCTAAAAGAAATCAGCTTTTACTACCATCCTCTGTACCGCTAAAATGTCTTTTTTTAATAATTCAGTAATTATAACTCAACATACTGCTCTATGGAAGAATTTAACAATTTTATCATCTCATTACTTAGTCTGACTTGCATTCTTTTTCTCCACCATTGAAGCTCAGCTTCATGCTGACTGGATTGCTGGTTTTTTACCATAGTTCTTGGCAAATTAAATTAGCACTTATGAATTCTTTATAGGCTAGGTTTTTTTCTTCCTTGAGCATGAAACATGCGAAAATTCAATTGCAATTAACTGTCAACATAAAGAAGTTACTGGGGATTCTGCTCAATGTCCTGAACTTGTTCCTTCCAAGTTTAAAAACTTCTTATTTAAGCCAGGCAGAAAAGGAAAAATTTTTAAAGTCATGACAATGTGAACATAGAGAACTGAAAGCATGTTTTTGTCACCCAGTCTGACGGAGATAGAGATTTCGTACTGGGGGCTACCTTTGCTTCTGATAGCAATGAGTCAGTGCATGTTAAATTCTACATTATGAGGTATAATGCAGCGGTCTATCTTAAATGAGAAAAAGTGGAAAGTGCAATAAATAGGATAATACAGAATTTCATCTGTATTTTAAAATCAGATTCTTTGGGGTCCTCTATCATGTGATAACGACAGAAGCAAACGTGATATTGACATAAAGCTAAACTGGGGATGAGGTGTATGTTCCCCAATCAGATATTACATAATACTTTTTATAGTAGAGTTAATTAAAGAAGTCTCACATGTGCCTAAACTGATTTCATACGGTAACTCAAAACCATTTTTGCAGCCCATGAGACACTGTACATCATGGCGTACCAACCTCCTGCGAAATGGGAATTTTTCTGGGGAAAAATTTTTTTACCTACCAAAAGACCATTGTTTTAAATACATCTTTCAGTGATTTTGCAATGAATCTTTTGTCATGCCTGTAGGTTCCCCGTTACATTCAGTAAAACCAAGAACAGTAATGCTGCATACAGAGAAACATCAAAATCAGGAACAACAAGAATGGAGTAAGAATGCCGTAACCTCAGTGCAATGTGCTTTTAAAACCTCTACTGAATCATCATGTCAGCACCCATCCCAGGCTTCACATGTGCATCTTCCCAAACACCCCCTAACAAATCATAACTACATGCTTTTAAAATGTCTACACTGCTTGCACCCATTTGATTGCATTAACATACACCATGAAAGTAATAACTTTTCAGAAGACAAAACCTGATATTAATACTCCAACACAACCATAAGAGCTCTTTAGAACAATGTGTCAATTATCACATCACTGTTTTACTCACCAAACAGATTATGGAATTGGCTTCATCCACCTACTTCTGACAAGTACCTTAACTGCTATTTTTATCTTGGCTATTAAGTCTGAAGTTAACGAAAGTTCACCAGCTAAAGTTGTAAATCAAGTATCAGAGATGCCTCCAGCAAGTTAGACCCTTGTTTAATTTTCCATCTTACTTGCATTGCCCTGTCTAATGCAGTAATCGCCATTCTAAAAAATTATGTTAATATTTTCATACACAATTTCCATTGACAAGTCTACATTGTTGGCCATTACGCTGTAAAGAGGGGAAAAAAGCCAAGGTTTCATGTGCTGAAATTTGGTACAATTCCAGGACTGCATATTGTCGTGGGTTAAGTTGGCCACAATATCCACATTACATCTTTACCAGCAGCAAAGCTCATGCCAGCTGCCAGTCCTCAGTATGCACAGCATATGAACAGAGAGCTAATAACCCTGTGCCCACACTGCAGGAGTGCTCCAGCTGCTCTGTAATTGCAGCCTTGGTTCATCAGGAAGGAATCCACTCTTAGTACAACAGTAGCATGTTCAAGTGCCTACTGCAAGACTCCAAATGCAGCCACAAAACTGCAAGCATACAGCAAAGCAAATATGCATCAAGAAGAAACATTCCTGCACAATCACCAGCGTAGATGCATATCCATCAGAAAACAGCACTGTCTGTATCCTAGCCACACATATTTTCAGGGACAAGTGCCATTTCAGCTGAGTGTATGAGAAGTAAGAAAATTAGGCAAGTTTTTCTTTGTTCTTTAACAATATTTAGCAATTTAGCAATAAGAGTGCTGACTATATTAAAAGGACTAACATAACCAAGAAATAATTCATGTATAAACATCTCAGTCCACAAATATTCAGCAAGTCTCCCAAGAGCTGCACCTGGAGATAGTACTGATGTTCAGTAGAACTGGATTAGGCTGTGGGACAGAAACTTTCTGATAAAACCAGCCACGCTAAACCAAGTGTGTGTGTGTGTGTGTGTGCATACCTTCACAATCCAGTCTCATCAAGTACACGACAAATCAAATTCTCATGCGTTAGCACAAAGCATAAAAAGGCAAGGGATATTTGCCTTAAACCAAAATACTAAGAAGTCTAAGACCGCTTTTGTTTCCTCTATCTGACAGATGTAAGCATATCCTCCAGAAATTAACACAGACATGAGAGTAAGCAAGTCAGTTCTATTTCAGGCTTTGCCATTAACTTGCTGCATAGGTTTGAGGATGCAATTTTCATTTTCAGGTGACCAATCTGATGGTCATTATTTTTCCTACTTACCATACTTCACAAGGTAATTATTACACTCATGTTCACCTTTTTTCATTTATACCAAAAAACTGCCAACAGTATGACTAACAAAACCGGAAGTCTGCTATTTCACAGCAGAGTTCTCAGCTTCTCCCCAGATAAACTGTGCACAAAAAAATAATAATTAAAAAAAGCCAAGAAAAAACAACCAAAAAAACAACTAAAAAACCCTCAATCTTTCCCATTATATAATAAACATATGTGAACACACAAGCATTTCTCCCAGAGCACTCAACACTGGGCCTTAATTCAGCACAAAATTGCCACTTCTGCATTACATAAGTGTCTACTAGCACTGGACTAAGAATTTTTATATAAAAAAATAATCCAAACATGTTATCACTAACTGGGTAGAAAGTCTGCAGTGTAATTAAACAAAGCAAAGAGCGTTATTTCACACTTATGCTGCCACCCGATGGATATTCAAAGTATCACCACTGCTTAACAACCACGCACGAAACACGGTGTTTCTTCACTCTGGTCAGGTAGTTTCACACCAGTCACTGAACAGGTGCTTTTTCTGCCTGAACAGAGTATTTTGAGCACTATTCACCCTGTGCAGAGGAGCGTGGAAGTTTCTTTCTAGACTCTCATACAACTTTAAATTGAGGATCAAGGATTTAATCCTACTGAGGTCTGAAGTCTTTGTTATTAAGAAGAACACATAGCATTTACAGACAGTTACGGCTTTCTGTATACAAAGTTATGCTGTTATTTAAAGAAATATAAAAGCACAAGACAGTCCTTTGGCATTCTTCTAGCATATATTTGCTTTCAAACTGTTAACTGTAGCAATTTTGCACTAAAGCCTCATCAGGTTTATTATTCAGATACCAACAAACAGTATAAAAAGAAACAATTTGCAGATAAATTCTGTTACTAGAACATCTAGTCTCTGTCCCAGCTAGGGGCAAAAAACATTTCACAGAATTATGTGCTTATTTTCTCAATCTGATTTTATGCTGAAATCATAAAATTTGCTGCTGATTTTACAAAATGTATCTTCCAGTTGAAATCTGCACAAGATGTCTTTAATTAAAATGCCACAGTACACCTGTATACCCTTCTCTGGGGCACCAAAGAATAAAAAAATTTAGATCTTCAATCAATTACTCAGAACTGAAGCTTATTTAAACAGGTACGTTCTGTTTAAAATTCTGACATTAAATCAACATAATTTATTTCCAATAATTGAATTTCAGTTCTTCCACAAACAGCAAATTATTTTTTTCTTATAAAAGCTGTTAAGAAATAGAACCCTGTGAAATGTCCTCTGAATGTTATGTTTATGTTGCAATGACTATTCTACATTTGTAATTTGGAGTTTCAAAGGCCTTCTTACTCTAATACAGTGTTAATTGTGTGTGCATAAGACAAATACTACGTAACATTCACCTCTTCTATGGATAACTCAAGCCCAAGTTAAGTTTTGAATGTTTCCATTTAAATTATGTGATGGTGCAACATGATAACCACTATAAGAAAAAAAAAATATAAACCCACAAAAAAAAAAGATGCCTTTTCTATTTCTGCTATTCGAATGTGGTCAACAGCTTGCAATTCCTCTTCAGGGTAGGCTCAAGTTTCCCCAATTTAGCTTTTAATTCAAAATTATTCTATCTTAAAAAGTTTCATTCATGTTAAATATATAGCATAAATTTTAGAGAGTACAAGCCCTGTTGGTGCTGTATCACCACTTCTCTATGCACACAATTTTCTAAGTCTCTTGCATCATAACTAAAAGTTGTCCCTTAGTATACAAAAAGCTATAAAAATAGCTGACCCATGGTTTTGCTATTTTTAATGAAAAAATAGGAAAAGTTACCAAAGCACAGTAATATGTTGCTTGGACACTAGTACTTAGGTACTGATATGCACATACACAATTTACAAGGAATAAAACTATACCAAACTACATCTGGAATAGAACCTAAAAAACCAAACCACCTGAAAACAGAAAGTATCCAATTGAGAGTCCACATTGCTTAAAAAAATGAAAATCCCATTTAGTATTGAGGTGTTTTTCAATTACTTACCTTAACATACAGCCTACACTACTCTTCATGGCACTGTACAGATATTTACTTTGCCACCATTGAAACAATCACATCTCCCCAGTTTCCAAATGGCATGCATGTTAACTTTTAGCTCTTACGCACCAATGACTGCCTGGCTCTTTTCCTCACGGTACCTACCTTCAGAAGGGCAACCCCGCTCTTTCGTATTTCTGTTGCTGACTTTCAAAACACTTTCTCCTACTGGCTTTTATTAAGTGCAGGTGCACTGCTTCTGTAGCCCTCTGAACTTCCTAGCACCAGGCACACAGACTGAAAGCAAAGGTGCAGGTCACTGAAGGACTCTTAGCTAGCAACAATGAAAGACACCCGTCCTGCCCTTTGTGAAGGAGTAGCTGCTACAGTAGGGTGCCAGGGCTGTGTCACTACCAGAAATGAGCTCCCACCAGAGCTTATGTCCAACACCTGCTGTTCCAGCTGTACCCTAAACTGCAAATGCATGTGAATAACTGTTCTGTTTCTCTTCTCTACTCTATTCCCGATCCAAGGACAGGACAATAGATAACAAGCTTGACAATGTAATGCTACCATTAATCTTTAAACACACCTTTTAAGTCTCACACTTCCATGTCTAAAACACAACCATGGAAATAAATAAATAAACATTGCATATGTAAGTATTTAAAAACACTTATAAATACTAAAATTTTCATGTATTATTTTATGCAATGGTTGGTTATTTTGCCACTGTTAAGTACCTGGACATGCTTTATTGGAAAAACATAACTATGCTAGGAATACACAGACAAGAGCAGTCTCCATTTTAAAAGTATATTTCTTTAATTTCTTTCACAAAAAAAAAACATTTCACATATTATACATTTTATACATTATATATTATACATACATTATATAATTACATGCATTGTAATTATATAATTTTAGGGCACTGAGACAATATTATTACTTTATTATTAAACAAACCAAGACTATCTCCATACAATTTTACTTTAAAAAAAACTAAAAAAACAACTGAATAACCCACTAACCATCTTCTTTGTTGTTTGAGTTTGTGGGGTTTTTTGTCATTTGAAAAACAAAAAATACATTGTTCCTTCCTGCATGATTAACACATTCCCTTTGAAAGATAACACATTAACAAAGGGAATGAATTGTTCAAATTCTTGTTACATTAATTCATGCAGGACATCAACAGCATATAGAGCACAAGTTTGGGCAGAATAATTACCTGCTCGTATTCAGGCTCACTGTTGTGTTTCTGTCTAAACTACAGTGAAAAGTTTGGACCGTGATGTTTGTTTTTATACCAGCGAGAGTCAGTTTGTGTGTGTTTTCAATACCTCACAAAATTTACAATAGCTCCTTTATCTTTACTTACCACCATTTATCTTCCCGTTGCCATCCTCCCTCCTTTTGTTTTCTTCTTGGTAAATGTTGTATCTACAACTTGTGCCGTAGTTCTTTAAACACAAGATAATTCGCTGTTTTGTCTCAAAACCTAGTGAAAAGAAAATTAAGTATATTTATGAAAATAATTTAAAAACAAGATTGTATCATTTTCACGTTAGCATACTAACACAAAGGTATGTGCTTGTCATACTTTCCTTGAGCACTGTTTCTTTCCTATTATTCGACAATACCTTTTTAAAGTAATGTTTTCACTTTCCATATAAACTTAGTATTTATGTAACAGTATCACCTAGCACACAATATCAGATCTACAATGCAGTCCATAAATTAAAAGTACACCAATACGTCTTTCTTCCAGTTTATTGTTCCATTTCTCTGGTTTCACAGAGAATCTAAAAACAATGTTCAAATAACTTACTGACAGAATCACTGTTCATCTTCTTTACGTATGTAGACTCTGTTTTCCAATTTGTAAACTGAAACGGATCTGACTACTTGATTATTATTTGAAAAAATAATCATAAACATAGCTAATTAAGAAAAATGATAGATGTGTCCCTGAATAATGTTAACATACTGCCTGCACTTATGCCCATTATTCACTTCCTATTTTCTAAATTTCTGTATTTCCCCATTTATTGAGTGGTACATTACCTAGCTCTTTTTATATACATTGATACAGACACTTTTCTTTCACAATTGCTTTCAGTTTCAGCAAGAGTTTATTTCTGGAACATCAAACATTTATAAACACTTGTCAGTTGCCTACAATTTCTTTACTAGGGGACAATAACATTGGGAGAAACATATTACATTTTTAGCTTCAGACAACACTCTTGTGTTAAGAAGTTTAGCAAAAGACTTTACCTCATAGTTACTAGGAAAAGACAAGTCTTGCAAAGGAATTATCAAAATACTTTTACATTCATTTTTTCTTACTGCTGGTTCCCAGCAGAATTACACATCCCTTCTCATTTAGTTCAAAAAAAAAAAAAAGATAAAAGGCATTACATTAAACTTGCTTGTAGAGCTAAATAGTTACATCCTGTTTTGCATGCATGGATTCTCCTTGAGAAGAAACACTAGCCACTATTTGCAGGGCAAAGTTTTTATAAAAATAAATGAAAACAAATGCTCACCTTTGGGCTGAACATTCCTCCCAACATAATGGGGATATACACAGCCACCCACCTGCCGTTACATAGAACGGACACAAGTTTTAAATAAATATCTGTATTTGGTCATATTTCTGACATTACTAGTGAGTAGTATTCCATTAGTGAAAACCACAGGGAGGGCCGAGACTCTCTTCAACCGGAGAAAACTGAGGCAGTGATAAAGGACAAAAGCACCTGTTTTTACCTAAGATCCAGCAGAACTTAACCATGGAAGACTACTAAGAACGTGTAATTTTCATGAAATCTGCCCTGGCGTTCTCCTAACTACGGGTATGGCTTCCTGTCACTGTCGGTAAAGCCCTACGCTGACGGTGCAGTGCCCAGAAGCACAGCCTTACCCAGCAGCGGAAACTACAACAACAGCCACATTCTAGGAGTGAACCGAACCGCCCGCTCTGGGGGAAGGGGCGGCCCCACCTGAGCACCGCCCGCGGGGCTGCTGAGGGGGATGCCCGCTAACAGGGGGCTCCACGCCGCTAGCATTACCGCGGCAAAGGAACAAGAGAACCGGGGAACCATGGAAAACAGGCAAACAGGCTCAACCCGGCGCTGTCCCGCCTCGCCCTCGTCCCTTTCCCCTCAGCCCCGTCAGCCGGAAGCGAGGCGCCGGCACCACAGCAGGGCGCCGCCTTCAGCCCCCGTTCTGGGCATGCGCATGCGGCCCGCGCCCGCGCAGTGGGACTGAGGGCAGGTGACGGGGCAGCGCCGCGGGCCGCCGCCATGGTGTACATCTCCAACGGTGAGGGGCCGCTGTGGGGCGGGGTCGCGCCTTTTCCCTCAGAGGGGCGGCGGGGGACAGGCTGGGGGCTGGGCAGCGAGGAGGGGGCGGCAGGGGGCATCGGGCCTGCGCTGGGCAGAGCGCTGCCCCCACGCACCGCCGCGGCCAGAGGCAGCCCCGCTCGCTGCCCTCAGAGAGCGGCACGGCCCACCCGCTGCCTCTGGCTCTGACACACCAGCCCCGCGTCCACGGGCTGCTCTGCGGCCTGGACTCGAGCCTTGCATGCTTCTAAATAAAGGACTTTGAAAAGTCCAGGTGTGTTTTGTACACATCGGGGGTGTAACAGAGAAGCAGCTTAACCGCATAAGCAGAGCCTGCGCTGGTATCTTTTGGCAGGTTTACCTGGACACTATGTGTGTTTCGTGGTGCTGATCCGATTATTTCAAGTACTTGGACAGCACCCTGTGGGGAATGAAACGTGCTGCCGTTCCCATGAAGTGTAGTTTCTCCATCCTACCTGCAAATTCTAGCCTCGGCAGGGGTGTTTTTGTGTAATACACAGTTACAATGTCACACACTGAATGTGACCGATGTTCTATGTATTGATCTGTTACAGGACAGGTTTTGGATAACCAGAGTCGGGCTCCTTGGCGTTTGTCATCTATAACAGAATTCTTCTGGTCAATAGCAGATTTTGTGGTTCTGTTGTAAGTAGAAATTAATTCTTTCAATTAGCTTTATTTTAGATTTGTCACAGGTAGAAGCCACTCAGTGCTATCACTAACACAACAATAAAAATGTTAGATTTATTCTTTCACATTCCATATCTACTGTCCCCAAAACATACATGAATGTTTTATTATGACTACATGGCTTTGGTTAGTAAGCACTATAATATTTAATAAAAAGTGCATGAAAAGTGATACTAACTTACTGGGAGTTCAAATTAGTTTTCTTACATTTTTTCTATTTTAATGCTGCAAAAGGAAAAAAACATGCTTTTGTTAAATAGCTAGTTTCTAGTAGCTGATCAAATAATTCAGATATTATTTGGAGACTTTCTACGGGTGACAATAGAATGTGGCTGTGTAAAACAAAAATCACACAGTGGTAATCACAAATTAATGTCCCTATATTGAAGCCAGTTAAGAAAAATTTATTTTGATGTATTCAACAGTCCTAAAATTATTTCAGTTACACATTTGTACTTTATACAGTTCTTGAACTTAGATTTTGTGGTTGGAGCCTTACTGACATTTGGAATGACTTCAGATTTTATCTTTGTATGTAGGAGAAAAATTGCAAGGATTTATTAATCAACAGTTACTTTGAGAAGATATGCTGTTCATTCCTGAACAGTACTTACTGTTTTTCAGCCCATTTCTTATCTTGCAATACAAAAATTCAGAAACCACATCTACCAATCATTTTTCCTGTTCTATTTTTCAGTTTCCAGAGCATTATTCAACCAGATTTGAGAAGAAGAGGCTACACATCTTCCTCCTATTCAGGATACAATGATGGAAGAGGGTATTTTTTCATATTCAGACTAGTTCTGATTTTTTTCCTATCTTAGCAAAATGACATATTCAGATTACAGCTGTGATTTGCATTGAATCTGGTCATGTGAGAAGACTAAAATGTTGTTTGTCTGTGGTATTTTGACTGAGACTCGTTGATAGCAATACAGAGCTTTGAACAGCTGTAGTAACAGTATAGTCTCACGCTCACTGAAACAATCTTTCAAACCTGCCTACATAGACAATACACATCTTTGTTGAAATTCATTTGTTAGACTTGCTTATACACAGCATTTGATTTACATGAAATTAGTCATTTCATGTATTAGATTACCTACAAATAAAGCAAAACACTTTATAACTGTTATAGAGATATAATTTCTATAAACACTGTAGTAACTGTGTTTCTTTGTTCTTAATGGTTTGCCTGACTTTTTTTGTAGGACTGAATAAAATCCAAACAACTTTACCAGAGGTCCCAACTTTTTCATTACTGTCATTTAGAGACAGTGCTACTATATGTCTAGTTTAACAATTTAATACCGATTAATAAATGTTGTTTTCCTTGCTTTCTTTTCAGGCCTCCAGCACATCCTCGCCGTAGGATGGGTCGAATAAATCACTGGGGTGGAGGCCCCAGTCCACCACCAATGGCTGGAGGTGGATGAGGAAGGTACTTCCAAATCTGTGTATCCTGCTTTGAACTTTTGGTTTTTTTAAATAACAGTGATAATTGAAGGTTAAGGTAGAACACAGTGGTTTTTTCTCTTTTTGCAAAAGTTACCAAACAGGTAAAGAATCAAAGTGGTTAGATACTTTCAGCAAAGGGGGATAAAAAAAGAACGGGGTTGTTACAAGGTTTTGGCTCAGAAACAGTCAGCTTCTACTTTTAATTGCATAGAAGTAGATATACAAAGTGTAGCAAAGATTTCTGAACACAGGTGATAAATTAATAATTATTATTTTTAAAGCCCTGGTCTTTAAATTTCTTACTGCTACCTGAACTTTTATTAGTTTGGCTGGCGGAAGTTTCAACTAACACTGAATGTATATATAATATGGTTTAATTTACTTTAAGACTTAAGCTATCCCTTTTTTCTTAATCACTCCCCATTGTTACCATAACAAAAGTTACAAGAAAAAAAAACAAAACATGCAGGTGGCTAATACTTGTAAATCTTGTAGGAAGAAGTTCATATTCCAGAACACACATACACCAATATTTCAGTTCCACAGAAAAAGAATGAGCTTCTTCCCATTATTTTTTTTTAATTTGGATGGTATTTTTTCTTTTAAATTAGACATTAGACCAACAAAGGCTGTGGGGGAAGGCTTTTGGATAATGATGTATAATCTGCTCAGGAATAGAAGTTTGTGAGCCTTTAGCATGTCTTATTTAACTAAATTAAAAACAATTTCATTTTAAAGTTGCTACTTACATTATTTTCTCTCGCAAAGAAAGGCTTTCTCTCTAAATGTACTGTAATTTGTCTTCTAGGTAAACGCCTGCTGAAGAGGCAGGCAAAAGAGCATACACATTTGCAGGATGAAAGGGAAGAAGAGTTTAGTGGTGGACCAGCTGAGTCTGAATGTTGTGAATGTGTATGTCGAACTGGAAACTGTTCTCTGCTATAAGCAGATTAATGAAGTTGTACTGGGAACTCCTTCTCCAAGGATCCGGTGTAACTGAACCACAGTCTTATCAAATACATGTTTACTGTCTAAAGTCTTTCTATAGTTTCTGAACATTTTACTGTAGTTGAAAGCAGTAAGTAAATTATATTTCGCTTGTCACAAGGCTGACTTTCTCATCATTTTTAGAAAAACAAAAAAATTGCCTGAACAAGCCATTTTCTGTTCAAAGGAAGAAGAATACATATTTATGTTTGATATAGAAGGTCCCTCAAGAGTTAAAGCAGCACTATCCCATAGGTTTTGTATTTACTCTATTTCTGTCAGTACTAACATTCTGTACCTCCTGTATTTACAATATTCATGATACTCTAAAACCACTTAAAATGCAACCTGCTTCATTTTACAGTCCTTGCCATGTACAAACTTGCTTCCTTAAGGGTTTATAACATGCCTGTTTTATACACACCTCGTGAAACAACTTCCTTCTCTATTGTAAACTTACTCAAATGCATAAGCCCATTTGCTGTACAAATTTTGTTAAGACTTTTTTCAAGAAAATTAAACTTTGATTTTATTACAGGAAGAAAAGGTAGCAAACACCGAGTGCTAACACAGATGAGTTATTTTCTGTCAAACAGTGACTACCTTTTAATTAATTTACCCCATTCCAGGAGGGAGGTTTCTTATTTTTGTTCTTGGGCTTTGCTTGAGAGTTGTTTTGGGTTTTTTTTGTTGTTGTTGTTGTTTTTCAGTTGGAAAGGGTTGTGTCTATTTTAGACAAGATTAGCTGCCAAGAATCCAGACTGAATTACCTTCTATAAGGTGCCACTGCAAGTCTTTTACTTAAACCTCTCTAGTAATGTCTCTCAGGAAGCACCGACCAATTAGCGGGCTTTTGCCAGCTAGTTATGGTGAAATCACTCCCTCCAGTGGCTCCCACTCTTGCTACCTGTACTTTAAACCAGCAGCTTAAACCTTCAGCCTAGTAAACACATTCTCCTCGGATGTCGCACCCTCGTAAAGGAGCTTCCCACAGGCAGACCAGCTGTGCACGGGGAGATCAGTCATCGGCAGTTCTCCACAGGGGTGCCACACGGATACCAGCTGCACTATGACATTTTGATAGACAGTATTTTTTGAGCTGTTCGGAGGACTGCCCTGCCCTCCCTACAGCCCCACCAGCAGTACCAGCCCCGCTGACAGCGTTTGGCTCCGGCCAGGTCAGACCTCCCGCAGCCGCGGCGCTGCTCCCCGGGGTCTCTGCTCACCGCCGCTCGGGCCCTCAGCACGGAGGCCGGAGCAATCCCCCAGCACAGCCGCTGCCTCCCCGCACCCCGCTGCGAGCGGAGCTGAGGCGCCCGGGGCAGACGCCGGCGCTGCTAGGGAAGGGCCGGACCAGCCACCCCCCTCCCCCGGTAACCTGCCTGAGGGGCGGCGCCGGGCGCGGGCCCGCCCTCTTCCGCCCCGCGCGAACGCCGGGCTCGGC